>JBDFRD010105156.1:0-13270 GCA_039654405.1 Bullina lineata
GATACCACAACATGGCATTGGGCAGAAGGGCAACCGCCCTAAAGCTGCTGGATCAATAACAACAACAACAACAACATTGCCCATAGACTGTTCATAGATTTTGACAAAGATGATAGAAAAATCAACTCAATGAAAATTCTTTTTTGTGAATACAAACATTATTCTACTTGAAACATTTTGTTTTTCAGATCTAAAGAAGCAAGTACTCTGCTCACCCTGAAGAATGGTTCTGCCCTTCTCCTGAAGGATATACTTTACTCCCACCTACACGAACCTTTTGAGCAACAGCAAATGAAACACCAACAGCCCGATGTGAAGACAGCGCTGAGGGATGTTGGGATCTTCACTTTGACCCCTGAGCAGTGTGAAAGAATTTTGAGCTTGCGAGCCTGCCTGTCGGTGACTTAACTAAGATTACCAATTTAGGTTATGAAATCTTACCGGTTATAAGCTATGTTGTACTGGTGAACGATGAATCATTTATCATTTTTTCGGTTTGTTTTTCATTTACTGCTTGGTTGTGGGAAATGTTTGCAAGAATTAATGATTATCACTTGTTGAAAATGTTCATTTAATAATTTAAATGATTTTCCTTTTTTATCTTGTAAAAAAAGTTAAGTTCCTTCAACGCTTATGAGACCCACAAAGCCAGAGCTTATACTGGTTCGGGTATCATGAAGCGGGTGATTTTTTTTACCTCCCCTCTTAAACAAGACATTAGGCTGTCGTACATTTACTTTCTCGGTACCCTATTTGCACCTGGGCAGGGAAAGGGAAAATGTTGTAAACTGTTTCCCAAGGACACAACATAGTCGCATGGAGTTGAACCCCGGACACTTGGATTGGAAGTCCAACTCTCGAACCATTCAGCTACTGCATCATCCTTTTTACCTTGTGCCTAGATGAAAAGATGCCACACTTTAGACATGTTTCTAAATTGTTTCAATAGTTTCAGATCCAGTTAACATTTGAACTCATTGAGTTAAGGAAACAGAATGTGGGTTACGCAGGGCTGCCAATGCCAACCTTTATGAATTTTTCGTAAAGTTCCTGGTTTTTCGTATCGTAGATGCGATCTTACGAATTCTCAACTCTGAGGCATTTCAGAATTAATTTTGGCTGCCCTGGTTACGCTGCATCTTTGACACATCCCTTCATTGGCCTATATAGGATACCTCTTGTGCTTTTTTTCCATGATGTGGATAAACTATTTTCTGTGGCCAAACTGACTTTGTACATCTTTGGTTTTTGAAATTCGCTCGTGGCAGAAGTAGTAGCGGCAGTATCATCAGCAAGTGAAGGCAGTAAAAATATCACTATTAGTAAAAGTAATTGCACTAGTACCAATAGGGACAGTATTTGTTTTGGTGATGGTAGTGTTGAAGGCTGCAGCAGTAGTAGCCATGAAAGTGAAAGTAAAATTAAAAGCAAAACAAGTAGGACTTCATATTTTTTAGCTTTCCTTTTGGTCCCTGTTCCATCTTATCCACAACTTTCCTTATCCCTTCCTCTCCCCCCTTTAATCTATCTCTTTCTCTGTCTCTCTCTTTTATTCTGACATGGTGTTTTGTAAAGTCAAATGCTTACACTGTGTGACTTTATTTGACTTATTCCTCTGGAACATGGGGCTGCAACAATGCTCCTCTAGTGTACTTGGTTCTGGGAGACCACTTTCAGCTGAGCCCATGTCTTCCTGGCCTTCTTCAGCTCAATGTTGGTGCTTCTACATTTGCACTAAGTTCTACGCCATGTTATCTTGGGTCTTCCCACTTTACGTTAAGAAAATAAATATGCGTGAAAATAAATGTCAATATCAAGCTGTATCTTTAGAAAATCTGAAGTGATATTGCCTCCTGTCTTGATCACATGTAGAAAATGTTTGCTTATTATATCAAACAAGTATTTTGTTGTGTATTTAAAAATATCTGTAACTCCTCGATAAATTTTTCTTTGTCTTTCCTGAATTCAAATACATGTACTATATAGGCCTATATGTCTATATTTTACAAACTTTCAAAACCATGCTCCGTGTTCAGATAGAAAATAACCTTTATTTGTATGTTCATGAAGATTTTGGCTGTCAAGTGCTGTTTATGCAAAATGAATGCATATTGATTGAAGATATTTTTATCAAACTCATTTTAATTATCAAACCTTGGAATAAGATAGCATTAACTAAGTAGACAAGACTGCACCCAAAGTATGTGCCCTATCAATTGACATCGTGTCGCGATTTAATATTTATTTTATTTGGGGCCTTTCGTTAGGCACTACCTGGATCTTTTATGTACAGATTGCACATGGCGACGGCTGGAAAACTTGCGGGCAGGGTATTTGACTGAATTAATATTCCATCAGATTCATCAGGTCGAACACCTGAAACTTTACCTGTCACCTCATCTATGGTCCAGCTGATTGTTTGGGAGCTTTAGGTGACTCAGTAATTTGTTCTGTCTGTTCTTCTTGGTTCAGCCCTTCTCCGGGTTTTCACTACGCTTGAATAGATGTTTGGTATTCTCATTAGTGTGTTACAGTCAAAATTGAATTACTTACTTTCATCCATTGCTGTGTGGTCTCACACATGAGGCATCACATCTTCTACACTGGTCATAAATGACACAAATCTTTATTCATTATGGAAAAAGGGATTATATGACAGCTAATCTTAAACATTTTAAGAAATTACGTTGTTTTGTTGTAAAAGAATGCATTGTTTATTACATTCTCTTATTTTAATAATGTGTTTACTTGATGGTCCAAGTTTGTCAGTCAAACTCTTTAAAACTGTGTATCCAGTAGACTACTGAGATGCTTCAGACAGTTTTGCAAAAATATTTTTTTTTCATGTTTTTCATACTTTGGTCCACTTTTCTACAAAAAAATTATATCATCATTGCCCCTCACCTTTTATCAGAGTATAGACTCTAGGCCTCACACAAGGGATTTCCACTTCCTTCTGTCCCGGGATAATTTTGCCAGTTCTAAAAAATCATATATGGGAAGCTGATATAATTTGAGCATTGAAAAAAACAAACAGGTAAAGAATTTTTTTTTTGTACTAAAGACAATTTTCAGTTACATGTACATGTATATTACTCCCCAACACATTTCATCACTGGTAGATACATCCAGGTTCATATGATTTGTGGACACTTTCATGGCCTGTGTACAAAAGTTAGGTCTTTATGTATTTTTTTAATTACATATATAAAGGTTCCCAAATAAATCAGCATCTCTGGAAGAGTGATGGATTTCATCATCAAGATAGCTCCTAAACATTTCAGGAAAAGTTGTATTACATTGTATAACTGTCCACACTGAAGTACATGGGCAAAATTCTCATGTAGATTAACTGTGAGGGGTTTTGAAATTTAAGAGAAACTGTTATTAATGTGGTTATATACATGTACATGTATCATGTATGTCAGTGACACTGTAAAGGTTTGTTCACTAGACAAGCCTTTTGTCTTTCTTATCAGTAGTCATCTTAGCCATTATATATATATAGCCAATATACTAAGTTACTATATGCAGTTTTGACAGACAAAGTAAAGGTTGCTTGACTATTGGGAAGTTATTATTTGAAACTTGCTCATGCGCAAATATTTCTTGTTCTTATGCATGAAATGAACTGCAGCCAGCATAAATACGATGTTTATTTGATAACACATACTTATTTTTGTCAATGAAAACATATATGTTTGCATGATTATATTTTCTTCACCTGTTGCATTGTTTAAAAAAAGAAAGAGAGAAAGTCTCTCAACAAGGTCATCTACGTGTCCGGCTAATTTGATTAAATGTGATAATGAAAAAGAAAGAAAATGTTTGTGTTTATTTTGTTGTTTTTGACCATTTTGTTGTACTAAAGGTGAAGGGTTAATACTTTGCCTTCAGCTAGTCTTTGGTCTCTCTCAGACATGCACGACAAATGAAACGTGTCCGAGATTGTTTTTAAATAATCCATGGAATCAGTTATTTTCTTTACACGCAAATGTATTTTTATATTACATGTATAGCATTTGGATTAGGATTCCAGTCTCTGCAAAACCTAATTTGATACAATTTGGTCCTATCCTAATTTCGCTTTGTATTGATACTGTTACTGACTTATTGAAATACTTAACTGATGAAGTCATACCTTTAATCTGAGTAAATTCTAAAGGTAAGGTATGGTATAACAAAGGCTCAGGTCACAGCAAGTGCAACAAAACTATTGAGAAGACAATTGAGCATATTGCATGAGTATTACATGTACATGTATAAGCCTTTGTGAAATGGCAATAATAAATGTATCAATTTATCTACAGTTATTTCCTATTTCATCGCAAGCAAAAAAATAAGATATGCTATCATCTGTCATTTACTATTTTCGTTCCTTTTTTAAAAATCTATAATGCGAACAAAATAGGGTTTAGACAAAATATTGATTTGATTTAAATATTCTCACACAGACAGGATTGAGGTAATGTAACACCCCCTACTACTACAACAAACACTTTTCTAGAAAAATGAAAACAACAAATTAAGTATATTTTTCATTCAAAAAAAAATCTTTATTATTGGTTGCATTCATGGAATAATATTTCCGAGACACAAGGCAGGAGCCCCAATCCTTTAACTTTCAACTTATTTGTAAGTTCAGCTTGTAGCAAACCAAAGGCAGCCTACATTATTACATGGGATCTGCTATTAATTTTTGACAGCACATCATTTTTCAAAGTCATTAAGAAAACCTTAGGTGCATGAGGAAAGTTTCATGAACTGTCTTCGTAACAGACAGAAAGGAGTACAAAGTTTTGGAATAAGAAAAGTTCCTGAATAGGTCAAAGCCAGAAGAAATATTCTCTAAAACACACCAGAGAGCATTTTACCTGATTCACACTCACCCTTTAGTGACTGCATTCTGAAATAGTGGCCACATTGTGCATTTGTGCATGAAGACACAATGAAATCAAATTTTTAACAGAATCCGTTGATTTTTTCCCTACCGAATCTCCCCCAAAACGCGATAAACTGTAATTGAAGGTATCTACCTCTATTCTTTATCATAGTGACAACAAACAACAGTGTTCTGTAAAATTCTTTCCACAAAAAAAAACAAAACCAATCACAAGGTCAAATGAAAAAGTCTATAAACATTGATAATACTTGCGATATGGTGTATTTTTGTATACAACAATAACGGATATTAAAGTTAAAGTGAAGAATAGCTTCATGAAATTTATGAAAGTTAGTGACTGTTTCCTTTGCTAAGCAATGTTCAGACTGATAGTGCACGAGTCTAATCAAAGCAGTCTACGTTATCAGTTCAAGACCCAGCTGCAAGTGTATTCCATGGTACACGTAAATATATATTCTTTTATTATTCTGACATTCTAAGTTATTGCTCCTCTGATGTCTGAGTTTATCTCTTTGAAAATTGAGCTTTTTAGGAGTTCCAATTCCATACAAATTACAAACAAAGTTCTATGGTCATTGAAAAAAAAAGGAAATGAAAATATATACACATAAACTTGTTGAAAATGACGGAAAATTGGCGCAATCCTGTATCAAAATTCAATCTGAAGCTGCAAACGTTTACAGAAATGGAGAAAGTGTATGACACTTATTAAGAAAATTAACACTTCTGCGGATCACATAATAAAATGAAGACCGTTACATAACTGCTGAGAATATATACACGGTGATGAGAGAAACACATTGCATCTTCGTCTCCTGAACCCCATCAAACTCAAACCTTTACTATTCCATACAGTTAGTATGGTAAAAAAAAAAAAAGGATGAAATTATTATGTTACAGAATTATTTAAATTCTTATTATAGCTACATTCTTTTAACAACTCAATAAAAAATCTTGAAAATTTGAAGAATTTCACAAACATTTCAAATTTGTGCATTCAATTCAATCAGCAACAGTTTTGTGAAAACAAATTTTTCTGAAAATAATGCTCCATTTAAATCTTGTAAGATTTCCTTTTCTGACTTTATGGCTCCTTGTATATTTATATTATACCGGTAGTAGTTTCAGTTTGCCATCTTACCGCTTCATTTGGATATATTCAGATTGCACCAGCTTAGGTTAAGGTGCTTGCCATTCAAAAAGGCCAAGTACTCATCAAATTACATAAAGTATCTAAATTACCAAATTACCATACAGTTTTCAGCATGAAACATTAAAATCATTTTCAAGATATTCAGACTGCTCCAGATGCTGTTTACTGTAACTGTTGAAAAAGTTCACATACATGTCAGAGGACACACCCTGCTGGGAGGCAACCACACGTGAATGTACAGAAGGAGCAAAACTGCTGCAGCTGGCACTCCAATAATCGCTAATTACACCAGTCTGTTAAGGTGCTTTAGTAAAAAAAAAAAAAGGGGGATATGGGTATGACTTCAGTAGAAATCTTGCTTCAACTCAGAGCAAGTCGTCTGCACTAGCATCTTTGCCACACTGCAGCTCTTTTTACGGTACCACTCTTGGAGGTCAACACCACTAGAGATAAAGAGGACACAAGATAATAACAGCGGGAAGAAGGCAAACTGTGCAAGGCTCAACCTTTTTTAGGGCCTCCTGCAGAGAAGAGGGGAACAGAAAATTGTATATACTTCTCCAGGATCTTGTCTGGGTGAGAAATCATCACAGAAGAGCGCGTCAGGGTAGACCCTCGCTATCATCTGGCCGGCAAATTACTTGTCAAATACACTATGTCTGTAGGTGGGTTTAAATAAAAACACACTAACATGTACTTCGTATGTCAAAGTGAATGTATAATTTATTCTTGTATATGTATAAGCATTATCGAAGCATTGCCTATACTGTCAGAATGAAAGAGTATCAATAAATGTCTCCACTACACTAGGCTCTACACAAACAACCAGACACATGATTTCACATATTGTCTTGATACTTATTTATGTCCTGCACAACGATCGTCTACATGAAAAGCAGCAAACAAGCAGTGGTCTCCAACTTAAAATGGACACCAGGATGAGGTTGGAGTCAAAAGTGTGCTCAGGCAACATAGATCTTTAGATCACATGAAACCAGAAAAAGGTTAGTTTGAGAAACGTCCTCAACAAAATTAGGTGACAATTAGTTTAGATAAAGTCCTCATTTTTCATTCTCCTGCCAAACTGTTATATAAATCTAGTATAAAAATTCATAAGAACTACATTTTATTACTCGCTTATGATATGAGCAGTTTCCCTTTAAAGCCCTTCCGTATTTCAAGCACCTTCGGAGGATGAGCTTTTCAGAAACTACCCCCTTCGGTGATTAACAAAAGAAAAGTACAAACAAAGCTCATTGCCTTGAAACGTCATCATATTAATGCAAATTAGTGCAACCAGTACATTTATAAAATTGCGACAACAGGAATAAAAATTCTGAATTACATTTAAATAAACAAAAAACTGAACAAAAAAAAACATATATATGCAACAACAGCGTACAAGCAAGCTCATCTGCATAATGTTTAATCTAATGCTATTCCTGTCTAAAAGTGCCCCCCTTTGAAATTTAGAAAGAAAATAATGTACTCAAGTTAAATGTGATTGGATCAGCTTTCCCTTACAGTAAACATTTTGTTAAGTTCACTAGCTGACCAAATATTTTGTTTGGAACAGGATTTTTCTGTTCATGAGAAACAGAAAAATTATGGAACTTTTATCAGTCTTCTTACAGAGAAACTGGATTACTTAAGTCCACCACATAAACGTGATATTGCTGACAAAAGCAATGTGCATTGCTTACTTTTTTAAGGAATTAGCGTTTAAGGTGCACACCTCAGTAATTAATACTGTAAATACCTCACGCTCAGAAACAACCAAATTAACAATTTGCACTGGCAAAAAAAACAACTCCATTATTTTTGCTATAACTATGACAAACTCAGTCATTAAGTTCATGGAAAAATACAACAAAACAGAGAGTTTTTCAGTTTTGTGTGCATATCATGGAATTACTAGCTCAAGCATTAGGGAGAAAACTAGATTGTTTAGTACATTTTTTTTAAACGTCATACAGTAGAGGTGGTCTGAAAAACAACTAGAGAAGTCTCTACTATACAATGAACAATGTCACTTAAAATGGTGGTAGAAATCGTGCTCATCACATAAAATGTAGAGTGGTGGGCAAAGAAGGCAGAAGCTCCACATTCATGAATTAAAGTTTAAGAAATGCCCATCGAAAATCTCAAGAAATAAAGCAGCACAGCCGCTCTTACTTTTGCCATGAAAATAAAAACTAAGGAATAAACAGCTTTCAGGACAGAAATCAATGCATATGTTCAAGAAATGCCATAACAAAGTGATATTGAGGAAATTATGTACTAACTGCACTGAAATCTTTTCTCAACCTTCAGATTATGAAGCTGTCAAAAGACAATATTACAACCAGTATACCCACTTCTCACACGAGTGCATTAACGGTATAAAAATGTCACATATACTTGAAAGCCATCTATTAACAATGCGTTTAAAGGATTAGGTATATTCCACTTACTGAAAAAAAAACAACAACTTCATCATTACTTCATTGTTCAAACTATGGTTGGTGCTCTAGCAATTAGTCATGATTAATTTCTGATCCACTGTGGCTGTGAATCGGCAAGTGTGCTGTTGTAGTAAAATTCACCAGAAAATCTATCAGGAATGATGAAATGTTTCATCGCAAATATGTTATATATCCATTTTTGGTGAAGAAAAAAAAAATGCATTTTTGTTCCAGCAAAAAAGTATCTTTTTTTCCAACGAATCTAAATCCAAAACTTTTACACCAGCACATAAGATCAAGTATCATTTGAAATATTGCTACCTTGAATGATGAAGACTGAAAGGTTCACTACTTTGACAAAATGCTTATCCATCTAAATGCAACAAGAGACCAATGTGTAATGATAAAAAGAATATAGGATTAATTCTTCTGAATTTTGTTACAAAAATGCTACATACCTAATGGTTTTTCTCCCACAAATGTTTCAATTTGAATCAAACAAAAACAAAATATAAAAAGACAATCTAACCATAATTAAAGTACCATTCCAGATGGGTTTGGTTTAAAATAATGGACTTTCCTCATCATTTTCACTTGACTGTCAACACTTCAAGGACAAAAGGCAATTAACTACAGTCTATCAAGTTCTGTCCTGGGCCAATTGCACAAGATATTTATAATGGTGATCAGTCCATTTGGTGTTGGCATATGTACCAAATCTTACTTTTGCCCTGATGATTTCATGTCAGGCGAAGAGTGATTGTATTGTATTTGACATTACCGATGGCAATATTATTTTTTTTTTTCTGTATCTCTCCCTTTGTTTCCTCTGGCATGACTTAGATGATATAAAAAATACAAATGTTAATGACAGCATCATCGATTTTTCAAAGCACAGCTGCTAAGCATACACGAAACTGAAGACCTATGTTTCCTAAGTAAACCATTCCTCAAGAAAAAAAAAACCCAAACTATCATAACTATGATTATCACTTTATATCATCAAGGAATTCAAGGGGAAAAAAAATCAATTTACAGCGCCCTTTGAAAAAATATATGTAATATTTTCCAATTAAATCCAGTCTCACATTTCACTGACAAAATACAATTAAGCAGTCACACACACGTAAGTCTTTATCCATTTATTCAGGCCGGAAATACCACTCTGAATATCAATTTCAATCTTTTCACACACCCACATCAAGAGTAATATTAAAATCCTATTAAATAGCTGTTGTGTGTGCACTGGTCACCAAATCTGAAATCACACACTAAAAAATTAGAGTAACATTCCAGAATTCAGATCAAAATTAAGTGTATCTGCACAACAAGTATTTACATATATAATTACATTATGCAGGGGAAAAAAAATATTAACATTTGTGATAATTTAAAAACAATACCTCGCTTCCTTTCACTCTAACATTCATTGCCAAGTTTTTAAAATATCGAATGATATATCAGTACTTTGTCCACACAAAAAGAATATACAGGAAAGTCGTCAGGAAGATTATCAATACAAATATCATTAGAAACCAACTATATCATCTTTATACACAGGTACTGTTTAGTAATTCTTCAGTTTTACATAGGAAAAACCATAAATGATGAAAATGTCAAAAAAGTGTATCTTTAAACTGATGCTCGTGACATTCAAAGAAGTTTTACACTGGATTTGTTTTTATTCTGTCAGATGTAATTTTATTCTTTATATGATAAATTTGGTTAGGTTTCTTTTTAGCCACTTAATTCGAAAATAATATAATGAAACAGAAATTCAAGTTGGAATTGTACACAATGTACTGATAACTTATCTATTGTAAACAATATGCTCAAATTCAAGCATAAGCCTGCCTGTAATTGTGATTTCATGACTTGAGAGATATTCAGATTGGATACAAATGGGCATCGAAATAAGCATTAGAGAGAACCCCACAATAATAAACATGTTTCAGTCCACTTAGGCATCAAACAAAAACTGCATAACAAGAAAATTTCATGAAGTCTTGAATTGCAAGCTCATGAAATATAATCGTGTGAAACGAAATTTTTACTGATTTATTAACCCAATTTTACGTTATTATCAACTATATTGAGTGGGAAATGTGGTATAAAAAAAAAAAGCTTTTAGACCAGAATCTTAAAAAACCTATTTTTTGTTCACAGTTCGCACCAAAAAGTGCAACATGCCCTCTTAAATTACTTTTTCACTGGTGGATGAACAACAGATTTAACACCAATACCATAGCTTTCAGGAGATAATGTCAGGAAGTGAAGAAAAACAGAAATAAAACCGAGTATTGGTGAAAACATCAATCTTACTGAAAAATTGAAACTCTTCAAATTGGCGTGGGGTGAGAACATACACACTTTATGGCAATCCATCACATTCACATATCTAGTAAGAATACAACAAGCACACATACACACATTCACGCATCAGGAATAGACTTTCTGCAAGTTATCACAAGAAGGCATTGCCATATCCACGGCTCGTTGATATAGCTTTGCGTCTCCATAATTTCGTGCTCTCCACATCATGTTTTCTTCTGTGAAAGAAATATGAAAAACACAGTTATGTTAAAATGCTAAAACAGACTTGAGTGCGTGTGTGTTAGAATAAATCGTCCGCAACATTACAACAGTTTACAGTTTTACTGCGTTTCATTGTGTTTGCCATTTCACAGCTTTACTGTGCACAAATTAGCATTTTGTCGACTTCTGGACGCCTTTCATGTAAGTTATTTCTCCTTTTTTCACTTCTCTTCATTTCCTCTTTTTGTCTTTAAATGTGGATCTAATTGTTGTGGTTTTTGTTTCCCCGTGAGGACAGAAATCGTCGATACGTCTGGTGTTGTTTTGTTTTGTGGCGATCTAATATCGGAAGCTTTCTCCCCTACTGTGCATTTTCTGACTTAGAGTTCTTCTGTAGGCTACTTAAACAAATCTAAAGACAGACTGTAAAAATACTCATCTGTTTACATTAAGAACAAATCAAACTCTGTACCCCAAAACCAAGTTTCTTCCACAATTAACAAAAGAGCAAGAACAGTATTAGACAAGCCACGCACAAAACCATAAGTAAATTTAACCAAATGAACCCAAATCCTTACTGTAATTTCTTTCTCTGAAACAATTGCTGCGAAGTTGACCAATATATTCTTCTTCAACTGCTCTTTCTATCCTCCTTAGATCAGATTTGAACTCTGGGCGAAAGTCATCCTTGACATAATATGTAACGCGAAGATTAGGCGTCTTTCGTTCCACATTATATTTGCTGTAAAAGATAATAGTCACAAAATAAGTTATAGCCAAAATGAAAATATAATACATTTCTACACATCTTAATTGACTGATGCACAAACATGCTCAATGCTATATACATTCAAACGATTCTTTTATTTTTGTTCTTATAAAATAAAAACAAACAACCAACCTTTATGGAAAAAAAGAGGATTTACGTTATTATACACAGAAATTCATTTCTTAAGTATTTTTCAATTTAGGTTACTACTGTTTTACACAATGTCACATACATTGCTCCCATTGGGGACAGAATCGATTTATATATTATATAAAAAGCCTCATGTCTCCAAGGGCATGCTTACTCTGTCCTCTGTAGACTGAACACAGCATCACTTATCAGGAAACTGCTCAACATGGACAAAACCACCAAGAGAATTATAGGAGCCAGTTGGAAAAACAACGTAAGTCCACTCTGAAATGACAATTCAAGATATTCATTTCAAATGACAAATAAGGAAATTTCTTTACAAAGGAGAAATATGTATGTAAGTTCTTTTTTCTTTATCAGCAATTCACACTTCTGAAACAGTTTTCTTACCCAGTTGACAACCATCTAGAGCACACAATTGTCAAACATTGTGGTTCCTTTCTTAGTTATCCTGAATATTGTTCAATCCAAATATATTGTGTTGCCATGACACGCTCAGCTTGCACAATACTTAGTCTTTTAAAATGAACAAAAAAGTATCAAAGACAACTTTTTAATTATTAAAAAAAATGGCAATAATAATCTACATGTTTAAGAAGGGAATATTGAACGCACAAAGTAAACATGGAGCATTGTTTGAGCAACAACTCTGCTCTTGGGGATGATGCATTTACAAAATCTCAATAAAGTAAACACATGATCTTTTATGAAGTTTGTCTTTGAGACCCGATTTAAAAAGCTATAGCACAGTACATGTTTTATTTCAAGTGTATCATAATTGTAGAACAAACTATTTACCTCTGACTGTTGCGGCTCTCTGTAAGAATAGAATGTTCTCCTTGTATGGTGATGATGTCGTCTATTGAGGTTACCTAAGTTAGTAGATTTAGGAACAATTTATTAAATGACAATCATTAAATGTTAAATAATTCAACAGTATTAAACAATTTTTAAAAAGCCTCTATGATGTAATCTGATATTCTCCACTCTCTAGACTATTTCCTCAGTATCTTAACTTCATTTAACCCTAGAGGCAGCCAGAGCGTAATTTTAGGGTTCCTCCTGCGAGAACATTGAGTCGTGTAGAAGGCGTAAAATTTCATTTGTGCTCGCCGGACTGAGAGCCGTCGCGGGCGTAATTTTTACTTCTCAACCCTGACCCTCTTCAATGGAAAAGTTCTCATTGCTAAATATAGTAAATGAGTCACATTAACTAGAAATATCAACCAATGAAATTCCGGTATTTCTTTTTGGCGGGTATCTCTATATTTAGTGGCTTCATCGATCGGTTTTCGAGATGCTTTGTCAGGCTTCGT
>JBDFRD010105267.1:0-13267 GCA_039654405.1 Bullina lineata
CATGTTTCTGGTATCTGTTCCGTTTCCCATACCTGCCTGAAGATTTCAGTCAGAATGGGGACTGTTACACTCACATCGGCTCTCAACATTTCCGCTGTTACTCCATCTGCTCCAGGGGCCTTGCCGTTCTTCATTGCCTTGATCTATTCTAGGTAGGAAGAAAAATATGCCTTCAAGCTTGCTCATCTTGATGTTGAGGAGGAACGTCACCAAAAACTGTTCGATAACAATAACATGCTCAAAGAATAATCCAATGAAAGACGAAACTAGTGGCAGTCTACAAACAATAGTTCAATTCTGGCAGAAAAACACCAACAGATAGCTCAAGCCAGCTGTCAAAAACCGATATTATATTGGGCCCATTATATTGACCCAATACCTAACAGGAACCAGCAGCTAGAATTTGTACCAAGAATCATTTAAATATATAGATCTAGAAAATGTTTCATCAAGACCAAGGCCCAAACCCCATTGTTCCGACCTAACCTTGATTAGAATGAGGGGTTCTGACCTAAACCTGCCCTGAGCACTGGCATTTTAGTTAGCCTAGGCTACATTAGGTTGTTCTTGTGGGACTGTCACAGCATTTGAAATTCACCCTTTTCGTGATCTTTTGTTTTTTTTTGTAGAAAAAGATCCAAAGAAACAAGTGATCTATGCACAAGGTGCGTCAAAGTATGCAAGTGTCTAACACAGGAAACACATAGATCTACTTCCCATGGCATCTTTCTTTGTTTAAAATATTAGTAATGCTGGAAAAATTGTATAGATATGTTTATCGCATTAACTGTCTTGTTCAGTAGAACTCTGGTAGTGGCCAAATAGTTGGGATGTTGGACTCCTAATCCAAGGATCCAGGGTTCGAATCCAGGAGGTGACTTTCCTTGGGAAAGACACTTTACACCATTTTTCCTCTCCCCACCCAGGTGCGAATTGGCTACTGGCATATTCTGCTGGGGAAGTAAGCTTATGACAGACTGGCGTCATGTCTAGGAGATGATGTAAAAATCGTCTGTTCTGCTTTACACTACCAAAACCAGGATAAGCTCTGGCTCTATGGGCCTCATAGGCCGTAAAGGAACTTTACTTACTTACTTACATACACAACTCTGCACTTTTAGCCAGTGTAATTAGTTCTATCGATTTGTAGAACTAGGCAGGCTGTACATGAATCACTTCATCATTATAATTTTTATTTAATGATCGTTTCAAAATTATGTCATATCTTCTTTTCGGTTGGCATACTGTTACAACAATTTTTGTTGTTGTTGCTGCTGTGCTACATTGTGGCACTACATTAAATATTTTTGTACCCTTTTTTTCCCCCTCAAAGAATGGCAAAAAACCAAGTGGAAAAACAACCTCCAACAAAGTTCTTACAAGATCCAACTTCTCATTTGATGTGTCCAATATGTGGAGGCCTTTACCGAGATCCAGTCATCAACATAAAATGTGGCCACACCTTTTGCCGTGCTTGTGTCTTCAGTGCAACTTATTGCCCAGTAGATAATACCCATTGTGATACAACTCAAATTGTTGCAAATAAGTAAGTAACATGTCTATGAGTCTATCTTTTGTATAATTTTTTTTAGGGAGGGTGGGTAAAAACTGTCTCTGACAAAGGACTTTTCTGAAATGATTGTTACAGAACATTGGCATTTCTTCCTTAAACATGTTCATCCCGAATCTTTGATTAGAACAGTAAAATATTTTGTTCATCTTAATGTATTAGGAAGACATGATTAGGATCAGAATAAAGTATAATAAATGTAGGTGACATGTAGGTATTTATATTATTATGGAATAATAATCCTTTAATTAGGTGATTTTTCTAACTATTTTCTTCTAAGTAAGGTTTGGGCAATGTGTACTTCTGTAAAATATCCAACAATAGATTCTCCAATTTTATCAAATTCATGTAGTGACCCATTTTCATGCCAGCGTTTTTAAATTTCTTGCTTTATCTTTTTTTTTTTATCTTTTATTTGAAGGATGGAATATAAGTACATTTTTATTTAACTTTAATACAGGTTGTCCTTTATGTACTTGCAGGCTGGTGGTTGGGCAGATTGAAGACTTGCAGATTTATTGTCAACATGGACTTATCAAGAATGATGGGACATGGGAACTTGATCCCAACTCATGCTCACAAATCCTTGCTTTTGGGAAACGGAATGAACATGAAAAGGACTGTCTGTTTGCGCCTGTGCCTTGTCCCAACTCAGCCTTGTGTGGAAAGTTAAGGAGAAATCAACTTGAAGAACATAAAAGGGTCTGTGCTCAAACAGCGTGCAAATTTCAAAGTCTAGGTAAATTATGAGTTTTTATATTTCTTCACTTGCATTAAGTGTAGGAAAAAAAGCATGATTGATTTGAACACAACTTTGTTTTCAACTTTTACAGCATACCACTTTTGAGAATATTGCATTATTGGATTTGATGAGGATTACTGAAATGTGAAAAATGTTATCAAGGTTAGTTTAAATACTGAAGAAGACATACAACAACATTGCTTCCGATGCTGAATAATAACATTTACATTAAACTGAAGCTGTGGTATTGAGTTCACATATTTGAATAGCAGAGTCAGTACTTCCTTTCTCATGTTCTCTTCATTTGATTTTGTAAAAAATTGATTTTTTTTTCTTTTAGGATATGTGTAAGCAACACATACTGTGTATTTTAGAAGTAGATCTAGTTTCTTAATAAACATCTCTACTCATTCTCTGTTCTTTTGGCCTAAGAGATTAAGAAGCTTTCCTGGAAAGCCCAAGTCCAAAGCTGAAAGAAGTAAAGAACCAGCAACTCTCTCAGTGCCCAACTTTCCATATGTTCGTTTATGTTACATTATTTTTTTACATTATTTAGTATTAATTTCAATAATTATTATGATTTTTTTTACAGCTGAAATGGACATTATAAACTTTGAGTTTGAGGTTTTAATTTTACCTTCTCATCAACTCAATTACAGGATTTAGGTAGCAATAATATTTTTTTTATATCTAATTTGTTTTCAGGTTGCAATTTCCACGGCACTCTTGCAAAAGTAACAGATCATTCCAAGACATGTGCTTTCCAAAACAAGGGACCAAATGGAAACCTTGCTCAAAAACTTCAAGAACAGGAAATTGTGATCAAGTCTTTAGAGGAAAAAAATGAAACTCTCACTGAGAAAGTATCTGAGCTTGAGGATACCAAAATAAAAATGCTGAGTGAAATAGACAGACAGTCCAGGTAACAGTCAATCTGAGGGAGCAAAGTAGAGGGGAAAAGTTCTGAAATTAAATAATGATTAAAATCAATTACCGTACTTAACAGCTCTCTCATTATTGTCAAAGGTTTTCTATTTTGTTTAAGGTTTTATTTTATGTTCATAAGAAACTGTGCCTTCTGGAATTATTTTGAGATTTCTGTTGGTATGAGTAGACGTGTCTAGATCTATATTATATTTTCATGATTTAATCATATTTTTCTCTCAAATGTGTTCTGTACGATTAAAAAAGATAAATAATATCGCGTACTGGTTCAATTTTGAATTCCTGTCATATACATTGATTAGGTACTTGGTCATGTTGTATTTTTTCATTTCCTTTGTTTCAAATAGTTTGATCCTGAAACTTCAGCAAAGTCTTGAAATTCTTTCAAAAAGAGTTGATGGCTTAAGCTCAAGCTTGGGGAAGAAACGTATGTCAGGCTCTACCTCATCACTGTATGAATCAGGTAATGCCTTTGATTTAATATTTGAGTGCATCAATAATAATTATTTATGAAATTTAAAGGAGTTTATGAATACCAAAATGTATACAGCATGCAATATTACTGTTCCTATTAATAAAATAATTAAGTAATCACTTAACAATTGTTCATGTTTATCTTCAAGTTGAATAGGGCAACATGTCATGACACAATTTTTATGGTTTGGGTAAGGGTAGATTCCTTGTATGTCTTTGCATTATATCCTCATTTTAATAAACATTTATTTTTTGATAAACTCCTGCCGTACTTGAAATAATTAATCATCCCGATATTTTTTTTACATAGGTCAATATGTAATATTAATCACTAAAAAATTTTCTTTTGCTGTATCAGTTCTTTTTTTTTTCTTTTCATTTTATTTTATGCTTTATTTTATATCACCGATTGCTTTAATCATCATTTTTTCTTCTTTCAACTACCACATAAGTGTCCAGCGGTGGAACAGTGCGGACAAATTCTCTTTCCTCAACTAGACACTCACTTTCAAATCCTAGCATGCATAATGAAAGATGGGAGATGCCATTTCAGTTCAAGTGCATTGGAACTCTAAGGTGGGATATTTTACTAGTATATTTTCTGTATAAAAATTCAAGCATCAGTCTCCTGATTTTTTTAGCTAGCTGGTTGATATTAACGGCTGTAAATAAAGGAAAGAGTTGAAACATCATTTTAATTAAAATTAAAAAAGGCACAATTAACAATAGATTTGATTTTGCATTAAAAGTTGAAAATATTTGTTTGCAAGATTTAAATGTCAAATGTGCATAAATTATAAGCAGGTGTAATTTACACTGCATTTTTTCCTTGAATGACTTTCACTCACTCATGCCTTTCGCCCCACTGGGGCATCTCTGTCCTGGGCCAGTCTCTTTAGATGTCCTCATGTGTAGCCCATCTTCTTGGCGTCAGCGTCCAAGTCACGTCGCTTTGTATTCTTTGACTGCCCTCTCTTCCTTTTTTACGAGGGTTTCCACTTGAGGGCCTGTCTTGTAATGTTGGTGGCTGGCTTACGCAGAGTGTGGCCTATCCAACTCCAACAGCGTTGTTGAATCTCTTCTTGTGCTGGCTTTCATCTTGTCTGGTGCCGTAGTTCTACAATGACTTTATCTGCAATGACTTTACATCAATTCTATTTAAAGCATGTGCTTGATTCTTCATCTAAAATTGTTGCAAAAATTTGTATCATTCAGGGGCCATAAAAGTGTTGTATGGAGCCTGGTGACAAAGAAAGGTAGACTGTACAGTGCTAGTGCAGATGGTATCATCAAGATTTGGAGCTTAGACCAGCTAGCCTTGGGCTGTGTTGGCAATATTGAAGCTCACAAAGGGGTGGTGAGTGAACACTTTGGCAGTTAGAGGGACAGCACATGTGTGTAATAATGGGGCTCTGTTCAATTTTAAGTAAAATAGTATTTAAGCAACAAGACCCATATGATTGCAAGTGCATTTAATATTCTCAATAAGTTGTGAGCTGTGTAAGGACATTTAATAATTCTTCAAAGTAAGGATTTAGAATATTTTTTTATAAGGTTATTGCTTCAAATCTTGTACAGCGTTATCTTTTGATCTTTTAATGAAGAAACGGTCCTTGAAAAGCTCAGATCAAATGTATTTTTTCTTTGAAAACAAATTATCTCATCTGAGCAATTTTTAGATTTGTTTTACTCTAAATTTTCCTCAATCAAATTCAGCTAAAAATGTTAAATATTGTTTTGTCTTTCAAACCTTTATAAATGTGATGAAACTTTAATTTATACAATTTAGATTATAAAACTTTTTATTATTATATTTTTTACAACTTAAGTTTATGGAATGTAACTTACTAATTTTTGGTTGAGTGGTATGTAGAAATACTGGAAGATACAAAAGATCATGCAATAAATTCACTTGCTGTTATCAATTCTTCTTTAGGTTTTTGTATTTTGGTAAAATAAGATGAAAACGTATTAAGTTACCCAATATTTCATTTTTTATGTTGTTTGTTTACCTGACACAATTTAAAAGCAAGTTTCCAAGTTGCTCTGGAAAAAAAAACTATGTTAGAGGGGCTTTTCAAATTGAAATAGTAAGATTAAGAAAGTTTAAAAAATGTCTGATTTCAGTGGGGCAGATGTGAAAAGTTAAACTCAAAACTTCATGTGTTCATAATACTGTTTTGTCCATGATTAATTAAAAACAAAACAAAATTAATTGTTTTCATTTTGTCTTCTGAACAGATTCATTGTCTTGCTACAAGAGGAAATTCCTTGATATCAGCTGGTACTGACAAAACAATAAAATTGTGGGATTTAGACACAAACGAACTCACGTCAGAGATTAAGGTATGCTTTCCTATTATTATCTGTGCTTGTTGCAAGGTATGAGAGCATGAATTACAAATAAATACATTTCCTTATTTGAGTATTTATCAATCTGAAATCTGAATCATTTACAGTGCCGATTATCAAATGCAAAATTGTCATTTGATAAAAAAAACAAAAGAATCCCCATTTTCAAATGTCTATGGTCTTATGGTATGAAAACAAGTAGCATCAATTACCTTGATGAAACTGGGTAATTAAAATGAAATTCTGTTCCATATAATTTTCCTTTAAAGAGCAAGTAAAGTAAAGTTCCTTCAAGGCCTATGAGGCTGATAGAGCTGGAGCTTATACTCGTTTCGGTAGCATGAAGCAGAACAGATGATTTTTATATTATCTCCTTGACTGGATGCCAGTCTGTCATAGGTTTACTTCTCTGGCACATGCTGATACCCTATTCCCAACTTGGTTGGGAGAGGAAAAATAGTGTGAAGTGTCTTTCTCAAAGACAGTTGCCTGAAGTCAAATCAGATCCACGGATTGGGGTTCCAACGCTTAACATTTGGCAACCATGCCACTGAAAGGAGCAATAGTTTGTGTGTTAATATGCATTTTGTTTTAAATGTTATCAATTTTTTTCAGAATGCTCATGACAATATCATATGTGCAATGGTGATCTTAGATGATGTGCTGTTTACATCTTCATTTTCTGTTATCAAGGTGAGAACTTTTTGTGGTTTTGCATATTTTCATCTTTACCCCTGAATTATGCGTATAAAATTACTTTTTCTATTTTTTTAAAAAGGTTGAACAATATCCTTTAGCTTGTAGGAATGTGGGGTTGTCCTTGATCACCAGAAAGAGTGCGCTTTAACAAGACTTTGTCTGTATATTTCAAATTTGCCTTTTTTGTCAGTTTTGCATGTTTGAATTTAAAATAAAGTTTTGGTTTTACATCCCTTTCTACTCACCGATAGCTGTTTCTGAAAACAACAAGTCAGAGCACTGGATATTAAAGGATCGTTTTTTTTACATGAACAAATTTTTGTTGCTGTGCAATGTGAAAATATGAACTTGAAATTTTCACTGTTTTTTTCCCCAGGTATGGGATTTGAAAATAAATGAATTGAAAGCATCTCTCACAGGGGCCAGTCACTGGGTGAGAGCATTGGCTTTCAGCCATTCCAAAGTAAGTTCTTTCACTATTTGAGTTTTAACACCTTCTGTAAAAATATGTTTGAATGCTTTTTATAAATTAAGAATAAAAAACTGTTGCTTTTTTGCTAATTAAAATGGCTTCTATTTTAGTCATTAAATAATTGTATGAGAAAGTTGTTAGACTTACAACTTAATCAAAATGTGTAAGAAAATGTTTACATCTATCTGATAAATTAAAAAACAAACAAACAAAGGAATGTTACATTTAGCAAGCCCTTTCCCTACCTTTTCCCCCTTGAGCTGCAGAGTGGGGACTAAAAATGTAACAACAGTGTACGATATATATTTGTGTGAATATGAAATAAAATATTAATTTTTGTAACATATTTGTAGTTTCCAAAATGTCTTTTACTGTATTAATATCATACAGTATCAATGTATTTCAAGTTTAGTGACTCATAATACGTAACAGGTTTTTGCACACAAATATTTGGTTCATCATTGCTATCACTTGTTGGATCTATAGGACAGATTATACAGTGGGTCCCACAATGCTATCCATGTATGGGATACCAAAGAAGATTTTCATCAGCTGGGCTCCATCAACCATGAGTGTGGCTCTGTTTATTCACTTGCTACCAGTAGGACTTACATCATAGCAGGTAACTCAGGTAACTATATGTAAAGCGTTTGTCCCCAGCATGCTTGTTTATCAAAGATAGCTAAAAGTCTCTGTTGTGGGCGCTTTTAAGTTTTAGAATGAAACAAAATTTCGTTCATAAGCAATCCCTTAAAAACGATGGTAAGACAACAAAAGTGGACTGGTCTTGAAAGGTACGACATTCTGAGGAAGCTGAGAAGCGCAAGGAGTGGAGAAAGCTGGTTGTAGAATATTCAGTGGTACCACAATAGTCAACAAGACTACAGGACCGATAGAGATAGAAAGAGAATCATGTTAAGATTAAGATAATTTTAGGTGATTTCTCATTTACTTCTATACCATCCTTCATATTCAGCTTCCAGTGTCTGCATTTGGAACCTTTATCATAAATTAGACTCTTTGACAGAGGGTATAGATGACATTTTTATTTAACTTTTCGCATTGAGCTGTGAGGGATTTCACGGGACTTAATCGTCAATTTTCATAAACAACACTCAGTTTAGAATATTCTATATTTATAACTTGTTACTTCTCAAATATATTTGTTAATTTCCAAAGACTAATTTTTGTTTCACATGTTACATGAAGTATTGCTTCTAGAATACATCTGAATGCGTATAGCTCAATGAAAATACAATTCTTTCAATTATTTTTACTCACTTCTTGTTTTTCCATGCCATCGATTTTCTTCTCACAGGAACCTATAACCAAAACATAAACGTATTCAGTACCGAATCACATGAATTCATCATGAACCTGACTGGACACATTGGTCCAGTTACGACACTTGTCATGTCTCCCTCTGGTCGATTCCTCTTCTCTGCGTCGCATGACTCCAATATTCAGGTAATAAGTCATTATCAGTTATGACCAAGAGGAAAATTGTATCGAATGCTACATATGAAACATTTAGTCTGGTATTGTCGGAAGATAAAAATCTGTAATTAGGACTCCCTCTGAGCTAGTGATGGAAGAATAAGAATAAAGAATTTCTGTCAAAGGACTTATTATAGATATCTACCCCGATCCTACAGATCATATTCACAGCATCATTATCCACGCTATATAAAAAGAAATCAGAAGGACACATACTAAGCAGTCAAGACAACACTAAGCCTTCCTGAAGCATTGTCAAAAGACAAAGAGCTCAGCTCAATTGAAAAAATTCTACCAATATACCCTATGACAAGTAGATCACCATCCATGCCCACATCATTAGTAATAAAATATTTGTGAGTAAATCTTATATAGCTAACAGTTTTTCTTGATCCTTGTTTGCTTTGTCTTCAGATATATCCATTATATTATACATATTCATTGTTTATAAATGAATGAGTGAAAAAAAAAGTGCCTAACTGACTGACTGACTGACGGACTGGCTGGCTGGCTGGCTGACTGACTGACTGACTGACTGAATGAAATAATGAATGAATGAATGAAAAATGTGGTAAAGTAACAGACAGAGAAGATATTTAAATGTTATGTTTTAATTAATTATCCACAGATGTGGGGTCTAGAGAAGTTGCTTCCTATTCAAACTCTGTCAAGGCATCAGGGAAGCGTTAACACACTTACACTCCATGGAGACTTTCTCTTGTCAGGTTCAGAGGACTATGAAGTGAAGGTGTGTGTGGTTTAGATTCTAGCTCTTGTAATCTAATGCATGTGTGTTCAGCTAGAATAGCTCAGTTGGTGAGGCATTCGCTGTTTGAGCACATGGATCCGAGTTTGATTCTTGCCAGTGGCAGATGAATTTTTTCTGCAAGCTTGTTGATTTTTATTCACCTCTGACTCCAACTGGATAGTGCTGAGTCTGAACGCAGATATGAGCGATAAAATCGTATATTCCATGTGTATGTTACGCATGTTATGTTAAAGATCCCTTGACAGTCTAAAATTGTACAATAGTAGTAGGCAAGTGTCTGGGCAAAATTCTACTCATGAAAATCTCACTGCACTCACTTGGAATGTAGCTACCTGAAAGGTTGGGATGCCATAAAAATGGTAGAAACAGCTACAATGAAATAGTCAGTCCCGTATTGTAGGTTAAAAAAAACACTTGCAATCAGGATTCCATCTGAGTTAGTAGTGGAGGAATGAAGAAGAGCAATGTCCTTCATCTTTCACAATTCATTAACCACAACTAGCCCAATCCATCATACTTAAATGTGTGTTAATTTTCATGCAAGTTGTTGCCCCATCTGCACCAAAAAATAAGTATAATGAATAAATAAAATATATTTTAAAAAATATTTTTGAAACTTTGATTTGAGTGCTTTCAAACCATACAGTAGTCATATTTCACTCCTCAGTGCTTTTAATTTGCCAGCATAATAGTTACAGTGTTGCAAATGTGGAAAAGTTTGTGAATTTTAATTTGATTCATTTGTGCTACGTTTATTTTCATTTTAATAATTTTGGTTTAAATACAAACATTTTTCAAAGTTTTAAATCTTTTCTTTTTTTTCCTTTTCTTTTCTTCTTTTGAAGTAGTGTAAAATTTTGGTCACATGTTCATCAATTTGTTTGTGTCTTTCAGGTTTTCAGATACTTTCAAATACAGTGATGATTCTAAAGAAGAATACAGCTTTGAACGGAGTGTATGTGTAGTAATCACTTATACGCCTGTTCCGTTTGCTGTGTAAAGGGCTTTCAAGTAACAATAGCATTTATTGAACTTTAAACTTAATTAATATAAAAAAAATTGAACTTAACAAAAGAAGTTCTATAATGGCTACTTAATTCTTGTCTGAAATAGCAAATTGACACTATCAGAATATGAGTCTTTTTTTTTAGGCTGATTGTACTTGTTTATTCAGACATTTTCAGGCTGCATAAGTTTTGTGTGAAAACTAATGCATAATAAATCTCTGTGCTTAGGTTTTGATGAGAATAATTAAAAAAAAAACTAGTGCACATTGTAAATTTTATACGGTCATAGCACTACTTTCGTAGTGTATTTTTATTTGTTATAACTTGCTGGGTAACTCATATGAACTTTCGGGTCAGTACTTTGGACAGTATTGAGGTTTTTCATTTGTGACTCATTTCACAAATAAACAATTTATTATATTTTTGCTGGTTTTGAATGATGTATGGTATTTCACAACAACTAAAAAGTCTGAATATGCACTTAAATTGACACCAAACATAATAGGATTGTTACTGGGGTATAAGAATGATAAGGGGGAGCTTAAAAATGAGATTAAAGCTTGGAATTGAGGATGAATACATTTATTGTTTGAAAATTATCATTTCAGATTTTTTTCCTTCAAAAGCTCAAAACAAACCCATGAGTCTTAAATTAGAGAATTTTAAGTCACAACTATACTTCTCTAATTAAATGAGTCTGAGTCTAAAGTGTGTTTTAACAAAAGAACTATTCCAGAAATGTATTAACTAAATGTTTAAACTTATGGAAAGGAAAAGGAACTGGCTCATTTCAGGAGCCAATATCTATATAAGCAGGAAAGAGGTAATAGAAGCTATTGAGTCTAACAGTTCTCCATAAGCTCACTTCATATTCTGTCACAATCTTTCTGCAATAACTGTATCATACATTGTGATAATTTCTTTTTACTTTATTTTTAACATTGCAGTATGTGAATATAGCGACAAACATTGAATCAGGATTTATTAACGGAAAATACACATTTTTGGCTCAGTGGTCAAACGGTCAAGTGACCGACTACCTGGCAGAGTCAAGAGCTTGCGCCCAGCGTCTGCCTCTTTGTCTCCTCACACACATCGCGTTCAGACAAGTATTTTTTGTGCTGTTGTGATTCATTTTGTTTTGTGCTCAGCACAGTTTGTATTTCAGTATCACACACAACATTTTTGATTCTCCTGTTTTTATATACGCCTATCAGGCGCTCATTGATCTAGTTTTGCAGCAAACAGTAGATCTAGGTTGTTTATTGGACTTAAGCTGGGCCAACCTGGATCTCTAGATCTATCGAGATTTCTAGATCTACATCGCTCGTCCCTGTACCATTTAAATTTTCGCTTCAGCCACGGGGTTCGATTCTCCCGAGATATGCCTACCGCGCTACGGTCAGGATGCAATCTGCTCCTTCCCCCATCCCGTTTCTGATTTTGGGGCACTCTCATTGCGCCCATCTCCATGCATACATCATAAAATGGGGGACTCGAAGACACCAAAATTCTTCAGAGATTTCCGTATGCCAGGCCTTTCCGTTCGAATCGAGGGCTTTTTTTAAAATGTAGGCCTATTTACCCTTTGGCTAACATTACAAACGTAACAGGAATTCAGTGCATAGTAATGTGCAAACCTCTTTGGAGTACACTAATGTTATCAGGAACCAGACTAATTAATTGCCTTATTATCAGAGGACGGTCAGAAATGGATTGAATAGTTTTAAGCGAAGATACCCTGGTTTCCAAGGTTTTTATGTAGGCCTACTACTGAAGTTTCCTCTTCGGACTGGCAAAGTTATCCCGGGACAGAATGAAGTGGAAATCCCTCATGTGTGGCCTATACCCCGATAAGGGTAAGGGGCAATGACGATGATGACGTTTCCCCTTGAAAATGAATAGTAACTACCTGAAAGGTAGGAAAAGCTCTAAATACGGCACAAACAGATACATTAAAAACAGCACAAACAGATGCATTAAAAACAGTTCAAACAGATGCATTAAAAACAGCACAAACAGATGCATTAAAAACAGCACAAACAGATGCATTAAAAACAGCACAAACAGATGCATTAAAAACAGCTCAAACAGATGCATTAAAACAGCTCAAACAGATGCATTAAAAACAGCACAAACAGCCTGGCCAGCAGTGGCAATGTGGGCTGATAAACCTGTTACTCGGTGAGTCAGTTTCAAGGAACTAGAGAAGATGGTGTAGGTTGTCGATGGTGCTGTCTAGTTACACCCTAAATGACCTCATTTGCGTTACAATCAAATGAATCTATGCATGCCAATTCATGAGGTTATAAATGTATAAATATGTTTGATATGCATGATGGTTAGTTATACCGGTAGCCATGTTATGAATTCTTGTTTCATCGATTTTGTTTCTGACGGACATGAAGTTTACTTGACAATTTAGCCACCGCCTCAATTTTAAGTCCAAAAAGTATACCATATTTATGTTGTCGTGTGGTTTTGTCTGTGGTGATGATAAAATAGAAATATGACATAAAACTTAATCGGAAAAATGTTTAACTGTTTTTACTTATAATTTCCGTTTGAAGAACGTGTAATACACAAACATGACATATGTACCTTGGCGTCTATAAGTATGCAACATCTTCTTTTTAATGTAAAATAAAGAGAAAGAAAATAAAGAGTTATCATCATCATCATCATCATCATCATCATCATCATCATCATCATCATCATCATCATCATCATCATCATCATC
>JBDFRD010105489.1:0-24704 GCA_039654405.1 Bullina lineata
GTAGTCTCCGCCTAAGAACCCTCCCCTCGGGAGACACGATTACCGTGTTCTTAGCAGGATTACCGTGTTCTTAGCAGGATCGGGCTCCTAGGCAGATTTCAAAGGGGGATAAATCATGTCTACCATAATAGCCCTTGTTTCTCGCCGCACTAACATTAATGGAGTGTCGTCTCTGACCAAATCAATCTGCGATGGGCTTAATTAAATTTTAAAAACACCAATCAAAACCATGCTTATTCCCTGCTAGACTATCACTGTCTCCATTACGCAAAACAATGCAAGATGCTGGTGGCTCCATTCCATAAAATCTGACTTCAAAACCCATCTTTGTTCTGAGCCCGCGCTGAGATGCCACTTCCGCTAGGTCTACATAGGTCAAAACAAAGAGCGGTGTTGCATCATGGCTGGGTAGGGGTGAGACTGGGTTGCAGGGTCACAGGACATCGAGACTATGGGGAGAAGGGGGCTTTGAAGGTGTAGGTCGGAGAATAGGGGCGGGACACAAAAACAAAGCGTAGATATAGCCAATTATGACTTGTCTAAAACGCAAGGGGGTGGGGGGAGGAATGGGGCTGAATGGACATGCTTCAGGCGATGATAGCAGATAGGCTTGGCCTGCTGAACGGGGGTGGGATAGAGGGATGGGGCAGAGAGAATGTGGCTTTGCTTTCACCACGGCTAAGGCCTAACTCGAGAGCAAAGGCAGGGCGGCTGACAGTGTTTCTTGCGATTTAGGCGGCGGCTGCTTAAAAAAAAATCAGTCTGGTAAGAAGACCATGTTCTTAGGCGGATTTTTAGTCGAAAACGAGCTCTTATAAGGACGATTATATACCGTAGGAAAATTCCATTTCTCGAAAATGACGGGTTCTTAGGCAGAGACCACAGTATAGATTTGAGGTCTCCTGCAACTTTGCTTTGTTACTGTAAATGAGTACACACCAATTTTTCAAAATTAAATTGGCTTACCTTTTGTTTAGTATATTATTGAAGGCCTTTTCCCAGAATTATAAACATCCAGTGCTTATTTCTGGCTTTGGATTGGTCCTTTTTATCTGCTATCGCCCATTCATTTTTGGTGCTGATGCTGAGGTCAGATCTGGATCAGATTATCCATTATAGCAATGGTTTTATTCAATGTAAGACAGATCTTGGTCAGATTATGAATCTGATTACAGTTGTAACAATGGACTATCGTGAAGTGAGATCATGGTCACATTATTTAAAGATACCAATATCAAGTTCTAGAGCCAGGAATGCACAACCATAATTTAGTATTGATCCAAACATCCGCAATGTAACATGGTCATAGAGAAATGTGAGGGAAGATTGCTGTGGCTGCTGTGACCACAATTCTCCCCATTCACATTCAGGAGCCCCCAATTGGTAGAAATCGACGGGGATGGCGAGGGTCAGGACAAGATCATGACTCGTCGTCTTCCACAAGTGCCATCAAAATGCTGGACTTTGACTCTGCATCCAATGCCAGCTCCACGACCACTGAGGATAGTACTTCAGTGGCGTCAACTGCAACCTCAGTTGTGTATGGCCCTACTACACGGCGTCAGTGGAATGAGTATGTCAAGCGTCCACAGTCCCAATCTGGCACAGAGAATGATAACGACAGTTGTGTAAGTCGACAACCTTGGATTTGTGTGCGGCTTTGATAATGTTCGCATATGCAGATAGGCGTGCTGTCCTTTTTGCAAAAGCTTGGTGATCAGAAATTTCATTTGATATGAAGGCTAGGTGTACTGTTCAAATAGAGTATGAAAGCCTTATATTATCAAAATATTTATAGCGTATAGGCTTTTTTTATTCCTAAATTGAATACTTTTTGGCAGCTTCTTTTTCCACTAAAACTTGTCACAGCTTTTGTAGGAATAAAATGTGCTGTATAATAATTTACTGCCCCCTCTGCTGTAGTAGTTTTTTGTGATGCTGTATATAAAAACTGTCAGTTTTACACATACAACCAAATTATTGAAGGGAGTCCTATGCTGTCACTGTGTTATCGCTGTAACCTACACAATGTATGTCTGCAATTTGCATAAATACTCTATTTATAAACATATAGTTTGAGACCAGGGAATGCTTTTCACTTTCCTTGAAAGGGTGTGATGGAAACACATTCCAAACTATAACCTCTCCATCACAAAAGCTTAAGGTTTAAGATATGATGTAACACTTCTTTAGTATTGAAGTCAAAATGCTTTTGTTGTTCATAAAATTATCTATTTACCTGTCCATAATGGTCCATCATGAAGAATGGAAATCCCATTATTATGTTTGCATGTTATCATCAAAACAAATCATGCCATAAATGTCACTTCAAAATTATTGTTTCTCTAGTATCAAATGAGGCTTATTTGAAAATCAATTATTTTTATGTATAGGTTGGACCATGCAGTCTGTTTTTCTTAAAATTCTCAGGTTACCACTTTTATTAGAGGCTTTCAGTCAAAACACTGTCAGGAGACTGTTACTAAATCAGATATATTATCTTTTCAAAAATATTTCATTTGTGATATCAGTATGTTAGTTGTGCATGACATAATCAAAGTGCGTACATTTCATTACTCATAATGTGTCATTTGAATATTTTCAGAATGCGGAAGGAGAGCAAGATAAGACGAATAAGAATATGACTAAGAAGATGAAGAAAATGAAGACAGTGAAACGGCTGAACAATGGAGCCCTTGGGAAGAGGAAAATGCAAGGTAAAATTCATAATTTAGCTGAGACTTCACTCACTAAAATGCTTTGTACATTTTTCAATAAATTCTGTGAAAGAGAAGTAACGAGTGTCAATGTAGACCAATGTAACCTATTTCATAAATAATTTTCCACCTCTCATTCCGAAGTCATACGAGAAATCTATTTCCAACAGCAGGCAGGAAGAGGGGACAGAGCCAGACATTATCTCCTGTGAAATCCAAGGCTGAAGTGAAGCTTCGTCCTCGTGTCAGAGCGCCTGCTCTGTCTGAAACAAGTGAGTCTCGGCGTTCCAGCACAACGTCTCTGGTCTCTATGTCCAGTGTGAGCACCACCACCAGTGTACAGCCCCAGACAGCGCAGCTTCCACCCAGCAGCAGCCGCAGCTCCGGGTGTCAAAGTCATGGGTCACCTCCTTCATTGGACAGCCTTAACCTGCTTCATGCCCACACAGTCATGTCTACCACTGGCCAAAGTAAGTGTGTGTTCACAGATTACATCAGCTCGTGTTGTGCTTGTTGTCACGTCTTGCTGCAGAAGTTAATATTAAGATGATGCTGGCTTGTCTTCAAGGTTCCATATTTTCTTGTTCTTAAGTCAGAGCTGTGTTACAACGTTCCTTATTATAATGTTGAATTTATTCAAAATGATGAAGATGTTTCCTGTGGAGGCAATTAGTTCCTGTCTGTTTCAAGTTATGGGAGAAAGTATTGATGTTTAATTATCACAAAAAACTGAAAAGCAACCACCCAAATATCCTACAATGTATTAAAGTGAGTGAGACTTAAATTATGTAAATTACGTGTACAATCTATATGATCTATTGTTTGGATTTTCCCCTCCTTGTCTCCTTCTCCTTAAAAGTGGAACAACTGTCTCTTTGCATTTACTTTATCCTATTCTTTTGCCAGTAAGATCTGAATAATTTAAGAACTTTAGTATATAGTTATATCTATTGTTGATATAGTGTTAATGTCCTAACCCCTTATCATCAAGTCTCTTTGTATCTTGATTTCCTTCTATCTGCAGATGTGAAAGAGAATGTCAGCTACAATGACAAGCGCATGACTGAGACTTCCAGTGCCTATTTCAAACCAAGCACACAGAAACAGACAGTATCCTCATTAGAGAAACAGGCAGGCTTCCTGCAGATGATAGGTATGCTGAGTATTAGTGTTTAAATCACCAATATTGACATGTTTATATGGTTTCATAATGATCATTGTTCAAGTCAGTTTCTGTAGTACAAAAACTGAGGATGAAAGAATCACAGATCATCACCTGGTGTTGCCATTGATTCGTTTTTATTTTACTAACTTATTCCTGAGCTATCAATGAGCATTTCTAAATCATTGTGCTTTAAGCAGAGAGAACAAAAAGTAAAAAAACCTGATGCTACTTTCGAAATATCTTTGAATGTTGAGGACATATTATAAGTACTTACTCCCTTGTTCTGGTTTACTTTTCTTTGTAAGTCCTAAGTCTTTAAGGTTGAACAGCCAATAATTTATGCACCAAATGTCTTATCCCTGACACATCTTTTTTCTTGCTCTAGAAACAATGAAGCAGCGTTACCTGTCCTTCCTGACCTTCATGCAAACTCCACAGTATCGAGCCATGCTCTTGTTGCAAATAGAGCAAGCCAAGGTGAGATAGAAGTCTTACCTTCTTTCTTTTTTATGCTGTTTTTGAATCTCGCAAAGCTAAGCTGGACACTGCAGTGATAGACATGCCAACTTTACGGGATCGCCATAAGAAATTACAGTTTTTGGGCAATTACGGCCAAATTACGTCAAGGAAGCAATGAATATTATATTATGCTTTTAAATCTCATTGCTGTTACGTTCTTCATTCTCTGGCGTCATCCTTGTATGCTGTAAAATTACCCTTTTGGACCTTATTTTACTGTGAGTTCAGCTCGTGATTACTCCAAGCCTGAAATGGGGTTGTCATCTCTGCAGCGATCATAGATTTTGCAGACATAGTTTATTGGACAAGAACTGAGTTTGCTTCTAAGCTGAAAAAGCACTGTAATACATTTTTAGTTGATGTAGTAAGACAACTGTATAATTCTGCTGAGGGATACTCATCAGTTTTCTTTGTTTATTAGTTCTACTTTTCTAGATATGAGTACCTATAACATATTATGAATATTATGACAGTCGGAATACTTTCTCAACAAATAAACTAATGTTCAACAACAAGTTCATCCAACTGACTGATAACAGAGTGGATTGGAAGACCATGGCCGTTGATGCCTGCACCAGGCCTGACACTTAAAGAAGAAGAATTATGAATGTCAGTGCATTACCCTTTGGAACAATAGTTTTGAAAAGTTCTGACTTGATTTCTCCCCAGATGAATAATGCAAAGTTAAAGGGAAAAGCAGAGGGATTGGAGAAAGACATCTCTGGTCTTCAGAAGGATGGAGTGTCATTGCTACAAGAAAGGTTGAAAGAGGTTTGTGTTTAATTGGTTGACATTCTTCAGCCCCAGTAAACCTACGATGATGGTTTCATATCTTAGGATTAATCTTAGAAAATTTACAAATAATATTTGGAGAAGTTAAGTACCCGAAATTTCATGTTTGAGTACATGTAGGGATCAAATCATGATTTTTTTTATTTTTTTAATGAAGATAAATTATCATTTCGGGATAGGATAACTGAATCAAGTGTGACTAAGTCATGACCTTCTTTGCTCTCAGATGGGCATTAAGGCTGAGAATCCTGGGGAGTTTATCAATCAGTCCAAGGACATCGTCCTCCGTCATCGCGAGTTGCAATCCCAGAGTGCCTCATTGGAAGCTCAGATCAGTGTGCTTCAGATGGAACACAACCAGAAGCTGGTGATTGCTCTTATCTTTCTGTTCATCTTGTTAATCATTGACCAGTTCATCGATCATGTCAGAAACATTGGTGTATTTTTATCGTTTTCATTAGTTCACCCATCATCTTTGGTGTTACCATTGCTATGTCAGGCATGCCAACATTACGGGTTCTTCATAAGAAATTACGGGGAGCCGTCAGAAATTACAGTTTACAGGCAATTACGGCAAGGATATACACTTTTAAATCCCATTGCCGTTGCATTCTTTATTGTCTGGCGTTATCCTTGTTTGCGATAAAATTACTCTTTTGGGTCCTCGTTTTATAAGAGTTCAGCTCATGATTACTAAACCCCAAGCCTCGAATAGGGTTGGCATGTCTGCTATGTTCTCATCAGGGATGTCGTATGCTTTTGTGTGAGTTTTAAGTTCCTGTTTTCTTTGCACAAGTGCGGTTTTTTTTTGTAATTATTGGAGACTTCATTTTTTGTTTTATAGTATGTAATGGCGTGTTGCAGTTATTTCATGATGTGATACAGGCACTATCACTCTCATCTTGTGTTGCACAAAACAATTTTAGTTCAATTTTAAATCAGCTTACTCTGTGTCTTTCCTTAATTTACATCCTGGCTGGATGATATCAGTGCAGTCCCATTCTACCTTTTTCAATTACAAAATGATGGTTCTGGATTTTTTTCCCAGTCTTGTTGCCTAGAATCTATTTGCTCCTCTTCTATGAGGATTCTGGTTTACTTTGTATGAGCTTGTGATAAATGAGTGAAACTCTTCTTTTTATGGAAATTGTTGGCAAGCATGAAATGTAAATTCCTGTGATGGCAATATTAAGACACTTTTAATTCCGCTGTTTTTTTTTAAATTGTGGCGCGGCGGTCGAGTGGTTAGAGTGTTGGACTCCTAATCCAAGGGTCCAGGGTTCGATTCTGGGAGGTGACAGTGTTGTGTCCTTGGGAAAGACTCTTTACACCATTTTTCCTCTCCCCAACCAGGGGCAAATTGGGTACCAGCATATTGTGCTGGGGAAGTAAACCTACGACAGACTAGTGTCCTGTCCAGGAGATGAAGTAAAAATCATCTGTTCCACTTCACTCTACCGAAACCCGGATAAGCTCCGGCTCTATGGGCTTCATGGCCTTGAAGGAACTTTACTTTACTTTTGAATTGCAACAAATGTATTTAATGAAGTCCTCAGAATGCTAATACAATTGAACAACTGACAGAGATGCATTATATGAATATGGAATAGTTACTACACTTTTGTCCTGGGAGAAGTGGACAGTTCTGTAGTGTCTTCTTTTTTTTTAATAAAGTTTTTTTTTCTTATATCTGTGCTGTCAATCATTAAGAATGCACCAAAAGCCTGAATTGCTTTAGCAAGTTAATATGTGGGAGTGTATTGTTCCGGGGGGGGGTAAGGTAATCTAAATGCTTGCAATTGTCACTTACCTTTTGTTTAGTTTGTTGGTGATTTAAAACTCATCCAACAATTTGTACCCAATATACTGAAACCAGTATTCTGTTCTAATCAAACTCAGCTCCATAAAAAGGCGAACACAAATGATATGCACTGTTTTCGAAGTTTACCTATTATGCAGGTGTGATATTAATTGGGCAGGTTGGAACCATCCAAACCTTTTTCTTTTTGTTGTCACATGACTGTTGGAACAAAAAAAAATGGCAAGCAATTGGATAAGTAAATGATGGACAAGGAAAGTATTGATGCAGTTGGTACCACCATCGCCCAAAGCCTGATTAAAAACAGAACACTGTCACAAGTGTATTTGCTTAGTAGGCTATAGCTATATAGTCATCTCCTTTCAGAGGAGCATATCCTGATGCATGAAGACTGGTCATCTCATTTTACCATCTAATATATTCAGACAACCTGCTAACGGTCATATCATCACTATACAAATCTTTATTGTTCATTAGTTGAAAGGCATGGAGGCTAGGGATATCCTGTGGTGGAAGTTTCTCATATTTCTGTGTTGCGGAGTATTTTTAATGATTGTCAGTGCCTCTCAGATGTAATAAGCATTGTGATAATTCACAGTGCAGGAGAATGAAACAAAATATTGATAAATATGAAAATCAGCTATATTTTCTGTCTTATAGGCAACCTACAAGAGAGTCTTGGATAGAAGAAACTCTCGAGGAACAAAGGTGAGATTATTTTGCCAATATTTAGTTTTTACAGTTTAGATATGAGCAGATGTACTCGGAACATGATTTTTAGAAGTTTCGAATATCATGAGGCACGGCTTTTTGTTAAACAAATATGTATTGATTTTAAAGGCCTCTGAGGCATCCTGAGTTTATTACTCTACCTTGCCCATACACTCACAAGATGTATTGAAATGCAAATGTTGAATGTTTACAATTTGAATATAATCAATGACCAAGGTTTATCTTATGTGAACCCAAAGATTTCAATTTTAATATTTGGTCATCTGTAGGCTGAAGAGTAAATGCTTAAAAATACTACTTTTTCTCTGCAGAATGGCTATACTGACCACAGCCATCAGCGAACCATGGAAAGGGAGCAGGCAGACCAGAGGAAGCTGTTAGCGAATGTGAACCGCCTCCAGACAGAACTGCAGCATCTTCAGGACGTGAACCAGCCTTATGTTGCTCATTCCACAGCAGGCACAGTCTCTGATCAGGACACAAGCAAAAATGTGTCTTCACTCCCTGGAGTTCGGCGAACTGAAGCTGGAGGTGTTAATGCAGGAGAAGTGAATTCGTCCCTTTGGAAAGAGAAGTTAGACATGAAGGAAAACTACGAAACACTGGGAGAAGTGCTCAACACCCTGAAGAAAGAAGTGACAGCTGCACTGAAGCCTGCAGGGAGTACCTGTGGTGTGGATTTGTCCAAGCTGAAGCTGAATGTTGGAGACGGGCCTGCAAGAGGACAGGAATTTCAGTCTGATGTTAGCTCTGGTCTTGCCAGTAGTGAGAAGTTTTTCAACATGGCTGATGTGAAGCCAAGTCCTAAGCCATACGAGATGACTGTGAAGGAGGTGCTGGAGAGAACCAAACAGCCCCCTGCTTCCTCAGCTTCTGCATGGACGCAGGAGCAACGGAAAGATGAAATGGTTTCCCATTCATCCCCCCGCATACTCCCTCCAGGGATGAAAATCGACATCAAACGCCCGTCACGGCCCAATGGTCTCAAAACCTTAAGTACAAAAAATTCATCCAAGCTCCCACACTCCAACAGCAGTAGCTCACTGTTGACCTCAGCAAATGCAGCCATCCATGGAAAAGCCAGATCAGATTTGGCTGGTAAAGTAAGTGGGAATCTTGATCATGTCTATACTGAGTCAGAGAAGTCGGCAGCACAAGATCTCATCTCCCTTAAAGATGGTTTGGGCAACCACTGTAGCAGTACTAGCAGTCAGCTCTCTGTACTCAAGGATGCCCTGTTGCAAGACCAGCCTAATCTTGACCATATACATAACATTTTCCCTAGAACTCGGAACACTGGCAAAAAACATTCCGATAACAGTAAAAGAGCAAATATATTAGTGAAACGTTCTCGACAAGGCAGCAGCAATGAATCACCTGTCCCAATCTCAGTTTCAGGCACAATAACTTCTTCCTCTTCCATGCCTGAAGCATTTGTCCAACCTTTAGTGTCGGAAGTAGTAGGAACTGTGACAGGAGTTCCACCTGTAGTCACCAAACCAACCCAGGCTACCAGAATGGCACTGGTGTCCAGTGAGACAGAGATGTCCAGACCCAGTAACGGTCCTCTCAAGCATAAGAGCTCTGAGCCTCCCGACAAACCTCCAGTCGTGAAGTGGAGGAGCATCGAGTCTAAACCCATCTCAACCTTAATGCCCTCCAGTCTCAACCCATCCCAGCATGCCCAGCTGTCGCAGGCGGCACAGGTGGTACTGAATCCCAGTCTCAAGCACATGACCTCATCTGACAATGTACATCCTCAAATCCTGCCCAACCCCGCCCTCCTCAACTCCCAGGTGCGGGCTCTAGGTCTTGCCCAGCAGCTAGGCAGCAATCTCAAACCTTCTACCCCCTCCAGTGGCCTCTCGTGTCTCACCCTCAACGCACAGCATCCGGAGCAGCATCTTCACGCGCAGCCTGTGTCCTCAGCAAGTCACTCCTTGTCTCTGCACAATGGCAGCCAGCCAGCTATCATCAAGATACTTTCGGGTCAGGAGTCCATCTTGGTACCCCAGAAACCTGTTTCCAATGGTTACAGCTCCGCTCTTGCCATGAGCTCGGTGACACCGACAGTGTCCAGTAGCCTGGCCTCAGGTATATCCACAGTGCAAACGGAGACAGTGGTGGCGAATGCATCTCATGCAGGTGGTCAGAGCGTCAGGATATTACCTCATGGGAATCTGGACCGGAAAGGTAAGTCATTGTCTGTGTTGTTTTCTTCTGCTTTATTTCTTTTGCATTAGCAGTTGATTTATTTATTCATTCATTTATATTAGCGTCTCTCTGTCTTGGAAACCTATCGCTGAAGGTGAATTTCCCTTAATTTTAAATTCCATCATGTACGCTCTGTGATGAGTTGCATGATCTTTGGTGCAATTTTTTTTAATCTCATGATTGGTATATAGGATGCAAAATTTAGTAGAGACCTCAACGACTACCAAGACACAAATTGTGGTTTGAATATTAAAAATGCTGACCCAACTATTTTCCTCTGGCGTAAGCCAATGGACATATTTGTAAGTATACTAAAAAGACTAGTTTGAATCATTCTTTTAAAAAAAAAAGGAATAGCAGTTGAAAAGCCTTTTCTTTTTAACATTAAAAGTTGTGCACATCCATGCCTACAGACAGACGATGGTATAGTAATATATCACCATCAATCTGTTTTTTTCAAAACTGTATATTGTGCGCAAACTGGCACTGAGTCCTTTTGCTTCGTTGGAATTAAAAACATATTTTTAGAGGCTCAAGTTAATTCATGATAGACAAATTTGTTCTCTATTGGTGATGTCTGTGCAGGAAAGAAGTTGCAGCTCTTTAAAGTTGCTGAATAATAGAGAGACACTTTGTGTACAAGCATTTTTAAATTAAAAAAAAAAACGAAAACAAAGTAACGTTAAGGTTTTAGGACTGCTTCAGAAGTAAGACTAAAGGCACTGTAAAAAAATTTTTTTACACAGAAATAGAAGCATTATGTATTTTGAAAGTGAGTCTCCTAAAGAGTTCTCCAGTCTTGACTGTCTGAAGTTGTCATGACTGGTAAACTACTAAGTGAATGGAAATCATTCAATTTTTAACAGTTTTGTTGTCCATTGTTACTGCTGATCAGTGTTGAATGTCATGAACTGCATTCTGCAGAAATAGTACACCCTCCCTCATATAACTTTTCCTTCTGTGGTGTCTCAACAGGATCAAATTTGTGCCAGAGAAGAATAAATTAATTTGTATTGTTCTCTTTGTTACTGTTTTTTATATTTTTTGCTATAAAGGATTTATTATTGATTTTTTTTATAGTTTTTGCTATTTGTAGGATTTATTATTAGTCTGTGAAGGATGTAATAATGCTTTTTCTTTTCTTTTTCTTTTGTAATGCTTTCCTTGAGGACATTCAACGCATCTTGCATTGTAGACATTTTTTTATGTCATGAACCACAGTATTTGTACTCGAGTTATAGCAAGCCCTTCTCTCCACAAAGACTAGCATCCATATATATGTATATTAAATATAACTCTTTCATGGCAACTCAAAACAATCTCTGTGACATTTAAGTTAAACAAGAAATCGTATGCCGTGGACATTATCTTTGAAATGTGGGTGAGCATTAGTTTCTACTTAGCTGTGACTATTCACTCAAATTGACAGCCTGACCGTGCAGTTTGTGGATATGTATTGCAAATTATATTTTGGGAATTGTCCTCCTATTCAAAGTTTTGGAGTTATTCATCTACTCACTCTTGTATACATTGGTTTTGGGGAAAAAGCAGGTCAGATCTGTGATCAAGCTAATAGATTAAAATTTAATTTCAGAGGAGAATCTGTAGAATGGAGTAATGATGGAAGAAAAGTTTTGTGAAGATAACCAGAAAAATAAAGATTTGAACCAGATTAAAGTAGAAAATACAAAATAGGAAAGAAGTTAATAATCAGGAAATCACAGAAATTTTAGAAAAAAATGTTAGACGTTTCACAATGGTGACTGCATTTTCACTAATATTTAAATTTGTCTTCATAAAACCATTAAAAAAGAAGACAGTAACATGTAAAAAAAATGAAACAGTCGCGACACAATGAACTTTCTGGGAGCTGAAAATCTTTAATGCAAAATCATTTCTCATTCTGGACTATCTCAGAAGAAGCCGTTAACTATCAGATGATACAAGCATGAAAACATTTATTTGAATGTTTTCTAGCCTTTTCCCTAAACAACCCTTCCACCAAAAAAAAGTGGGGAGAGAGAACAGTAATGATCCTGGGTTTGATCTTGTAATATATACCCAGCATCTGTATGTAAAACACACATTTAAAAAAAAAAAAATTATCTTGGGGATGCATCGATTCACATTCATTAAGGCACACTCTTGTTAACCTTAAGGTATGAGAAATACAGAAATGTCCCTAGTTCATTCCAGCAGTAACTAAGTAACTAGTGTCCCGCAGTGGAGCTGCTGTGCCTTGCTGAGTTTCCGTACTTGAGTTTGTACCTTTGACCCCTTCTTGGCCTCGTCCCAAATCTGATACATGTATCAATACATTGTAACGTAACCAGCATTAGAACTAATATAATATGTAAACTCTTTTCTCTTAAATTGTGATTGTTTTTGAAAACCTGAAGTAGATTAGAGTCGGCCAATAGAAAGCTTTTATATGAAAAACATTTACGTTTTTACGCGAGCACTTGCCTTTACTGTCTTGAACAAATGAATCACTTCTAAGGCAAAACAACAGCTGTTAGCTCTTGTACAATATTCTCTCAAAACAAAACAATATAACTGAAAACTAAATTGACGAAGACACTATAATAGAAGTTCTCTTTCTATCCCTCTCCTTCAGGTGATTTGAAAACATCACAGGATTGCTCTTTTGTGCACTCTGAATTTGATGCACTTGTGGCCATAGCCTCATCGGAGCACTCTCGTAGAACAGGTTGTAAGAGTAATGAGGCCCCTGTAGCAGTCACCTCCACCGAAAAAATGGTTGAGCCTGCCTCTGATTCTGTTGAAGAATCGGGTAGGGGTGAGAGTGAGATGTGTGAGGAACCACATCCTGTGGTGCCCGCACGTAGAAGCACAAGGTCTTCTTCTCAGCTGTCCACAGAGGCTTCAGAGCCTGTGGCTAAGAAGCCCAAAATGTCCAGCTTCCACAGGAGAGCTGACCAGGCAGGTGGTCACTCCAGGACAGAGAAAAAACGAGGCACAGGAAAGTCTATGCCAGCAGTAAAGCTAGGACAAAACACAGAGAATCCAGAGGTGTCTGGAAGTGAGATTTCCTCCTCCACAAAGTCATCTTTGAGTGATGAGGCAGATCACAAAGCATGTACATCCTCAGAAGTTCACATAAAGACGAGTGGAAAAGCTAGTGGTGCAATAAGCAAACAACATTCCATTAACAAAAAATCTGTAAGAAGTGATCAAGACAGAAGTTCTCATGTCAGAGGTGATGAGCGAAGCTCACAAGAAGAAGGTGAAATTCTAGCCTCAAAAAATAAAGAGGATTTGTCATCTGGATCTCATGCTGTCCACAAAAAGACCAAAAAAGAGAAAGTTGATACAACCAAATCAAAAAGTGTAGCCAACGCCCAGACCTCTGAGGATCAAAATAAGTTCAAGAAGGAGGCGAAGAATCACAGAGGTCATGTATCGAGAAAAGATTCTGAGTACCCTTTGCGATCTTCGCGATCCAGCAAGAAGAAAAAAGAAAACGGAGACACAAAGAAGACTGATGAGAAATTCGAGAGTCAAAAAGAGTCAAAACCTGTGAAAAGAAGTGCTCGGAAATCAACCGTAACTTCAGAAACCATAAAGGTGATTACAGTGCATACCACTAGTGAAGACTTTCTTGAAGCTTCGTCTAAAAGCAGGGCCCGATCATTGTCACCAAGGACTGAAGGAAAGAACGAAAAGCATTCACTGGAGGAAAAACGGAAATCATTATCTCCTAAACCTCATAAACAGTCTGAGTCATCTTTGAAAAATCAGAAATTGTCTTCTCACAAATCAGGCAAACAGTCAGTATCTGTGAAATCGGAAAGAAAGTCACAGTCACCAAAACCAGAGAGGAAGTCATCAACAAAACGAGCAGAGAAGGCAGCTTTGCTTTCAGAACCGCCAAAACTAGAGAGAAAATCTGCCTCACCAAAGCCAGAAAAAGTTGACAAACTTTCAAAGTCTGTTTCCCCAAAGCCTGAGAAGTCGTCTGAGTCCTCGAAGGAGAAAGGAATTTCAGGTTCTAAGAGATCTGTGTCGCCAAAGCTTAAAGACAAAGGAAGTGTTCACAAACATAGAAGCCCTTCTTTATCTTTTCCAGGGGGACATAATAAACTTGGAATCTCTGCAAGCAAGTCAAGCTCTGTAAAGACTAATAAAACTTCCTGCAGGCATTCTCATATAAAACCAAGCGATGGTGGGAAGAACATGGAGAGATCTCCCAGTCCTCCAACCCTGGAAAGGGTTGTGAGCCCACCGCGCATGGATGAAGTCAGAACGTCAGAAAAATCAGCAAGACCAGGAAAAGAATCTGTCAGAAAGTCTGGGCATGCTAGCAACAGACATGGAAAACAGTACAAACAAGGTAGTTCAGATGAAAAAACAAAGAAAGGGGAGACTTCACCAGCAAAATCTGACACAGCCCCATCAGACAGGAAGGACGCAGTTTGTGAGAAGAGCAGCTCCTTAAAAAGTGAGTCCATGAAAAAAAAGAATGCTCCCTCCCCCAAACAGTCTCCTAAAAGTGAACATTTGGAAGTAAAGGCTGAATGCCCACAAGCGATGAAGCCTGAGAAGAAAATACATGGTCATCAAAGGAAGCACAGTGGAAAAGACTTGGAGGATAAGAAAAATCCAAATATAAAACAAAAGAAGCAGGTAGTTTCTAAGCACAAATCAACATCAGCTGCAACAGAAAAAGAAAAGGAAGGTAGCAGAAGCTCTAAAAGTAGTAATTCTAAAGAAAGACTCAAGAGCAAAAACAGTGATGCTTATGAAAGTCACGATAATAGAGAAGTCCAACTAAAGCCAGAATCAGAATTAATGGGAGAGAAAGAGAAGACTAGAGTTACAAAAACAGAGCATGGTGTAAGCAGTTTTCCCAAGGCTGATGAGGAGGAAGCAAAAGAAAGCCATTGTCCAACATTTGTAGTGGGATCAGATTCTGTGCCTTCTGTTAATAGAACAGACACTAAGAAAAATTCCAGCCATGATAATGTTGATGAAGTGGACTCAGCCTCTTGTTCTGAGTCTGTTGTTTCAGGTGAGGAAAATAAAAGCGAAGCCACACTTCCCTTCCAAGCATTCTGTGGGTCGGCTGCCAATTTTGAAACCCCAAGCACTGATTCTGGGGATTCACCGAAAGAAAAGTCGAGCCTCCAATTTTCGCATGAGCCTGAGTCATTCTCCTTTCCCCCAACACCCCAAAAAACTCCCCTTCCAAACTCTGTTCCATGCTCTCCCCTTTCAGCAGAGGATTCTTGTTCACAAGAGAAGGGAGCTAATACCTCATCCCCTCAGAACTCTGGCAAAGGGGAAGGGTCACAGCGTCAGGTTGGAAAATGTGGGCCCCACACTCCCCCTGGATCCCCATTGTTTGGCCACACAAGCCGCTCTCGTTCCCCCAGCCTCAGCAGTTCCACCTCAGGCAGCCATAGCCGCAGCTCTAGCCTGAACTCCCCACGCTCCAGCAGTAGTAGCAGCTGTTCTTCTGACAGCAGCTCTGAAGATGGAAAGGGCTCAAAGAAGCGTAGCCAGCGTCACCAGAAAAATAAGCGCAAGACCCCGCCAAGGAAGTTATCAACCTTGCATCCTCCAATGAGTCTGAGTATTGGTTCTCCTCCCAAAGCCAGTGTTCAGTACTCCCCCATGCCCAGCCCTAATCTCAATGGCTTCAACTACGGCAGTTCAGCAGTAAGGTTGTCAGGCTCTACCTTTGGAGGTCATAGCTTACTTGGGAGCGGACCTTTATTGTCTCCGCTGTCCATATCCACTCAGCATAGCCCTGGGTATCAGATGGTTACCAGTGACACTCTTCGAAGTCCTACAGGGCTATTGCGGAGTCCAGTTGGTGGTTCCCTCATTAAATCTTATTCTGGTTTAGCCAAAATTTCATCTTCAACCCCTTCACCGATCACGTCGCCCATTTTGTCGAAAGATCTCAAAGACAATACCACTGGCTCCCTATTTCCCATGAAGTTGCCAAACACATCAAAAGCTGTTACAGCATTATCTTCATTGAAACCAGTCATTGCAAAAGCTGATTCTGTCACTTCTCCTGCTGACAGCAACCAGTCCTTAGAATTGTTTGTGACTGAAAAAGATCATAATGCAAACAACACCGCTTTTATTAGCTCCAACTTGTCAAACAAGCCTGTGTCTCCAACAAAGAAATTATCTGCCAATGTTGAAACCAGTCAACACCGTCCAACAAGCAAACCACAGCTGGCCAGTCCATGGGGTCCCCAGTCACAGTATGTACTTGACCCCCAAGTGGCTGTGTCCAGCTTGTCCTATACAACTTTTCCATCCACTTCCTATTCTGAGGGTCAGGGATCAAGTGAGCGGTCCAGTGCCACAGTCACAACCACAATGCCTCTGTCCACATCAGCTCATATGTTGTCTAGTCACTTTTCTAGTCCAACCTCCTGCCCTGCGGACCAAGCCATTCAGCCTGCATCTTCCAACTCTTCCAAGGTCATTCCAAAACTCACACCTCTCCCATTCGCCTTAAACCCATGGCAAACTCAGCAGGTGCCACCTGCTCGACCGCCTCCGCCTCCTCCTCCACCCTCACAGCAGCATCAACACTTCTCATCCCCGCCCTCATCATACCAAAGCTTGGCGCAGACAGCCAGCACATCGGCTGCACCAGTGCCTCCACCTCCACCTCCACATCTGTCTCATCAGCCGCTGCACTCGTCCAGGTCTCAGCATCGATCCCGAGGACATCATGGCCACCCCCACTCTCACCCGGCCCGGCCTGCATTCGGGCCTCCTTTGCACCACCACTCCCATCACCAGCATTCTTCTTACAGCAGCAAATCGTGGCCCCCTCTACCCCACATGGGGGCTCCACCAGGCCGAGGCTCTGAATTTCATGGGCCCGTACGGCACGCAAAATTGAGGCACCCCCACCTTCCACCGGGAGGACCCCACGTAGGGTACCATGAGGTCGGGGGTCATGGGCCAATGGATCAGTCTTGTGGGCCAGGTCAGTGGGACCCCCCTCCTCACCCTCATTATCGCATGAACTTTTGGCCTTCTGGTGGTTCGGGACGCTCCCATCATCATCACCACAACAACCAACATCACAACCATCATCATCATCATAACTAGTGGGTACGGTTTTTCCCTTACTTTCTCATGGCATTTTTGACTGGCATTCACTGGCTTTTTGTCAATATTAATCGTAAAGCAATTGGTGTGAGTTCTACTCTATATTCCCCCACCTCAGTTGTTTTTTTTTTTTGTTTTTTGTTTTTTTTTACTTGCTCTAAAGTATTCTCTTTGGAAGTGGTGCTTTGACAAAACTGTCGTGTGTGCTGTGGCTTATCTATTTTCGTTTTTTTGTGTCCCTCTAGTCATTTTATTTAAGATTACTTATATTTCGTTGAAGTCTTTCACAGAAATATTGTTTTGGAGACTGATCGTGTCATGATAGTAATTATGTATTCTTTACTTTACCTCCAGTTATCATTTTAAGTCCCTGAATCAGAATTTTTTTTTTTTTTTTTTTTTTTTTTTTCTAAATTCTTTCTTTAGTAAGTATTATATGGTCACACCAATGATGAGCTTTTTACACTGTAGTATTGTGCAGTTGTGCTTTTTCTTTCTTCCACTCTTCAAAGTATATAATCATATGTTGTATTCAGTCTATTATTGTAGAAATTGTGGCCTATAATATCACCATTACTCCAAAATATAGATACATATATAATTTTATTGTATTTTTGGTTTTGAGTGGTTTGTTTAACTCGGCTTGTGCTTGAATATAATCAAATAAATGTCTTCTCTAAAAGCAGCATCTAACATTTCCTTCAAGCAAACGTTTAGCACAATTCATCAATAAAGTTTTATTTGAACGTATGCTCTGTTAATAATGCGGATTGACCATACTTCATTTTTGCTTATTATTAACTTTCAGGAATTTAGTATTAACAAAGATTTGAAATGTTCTACTCTTTTGAACTTCCATGCAAATGCATATAATTCATATATAGTCATGTACCCTTTCATTCGTAACTTAGTTACTTGCTCTTCCAGTTCATTAATTGCTTTTTTTTTATTTTGCGGCTGGAAATTCAGTTTAATGTAGTTAACTTCAAATACATAATAAGCATCTTGAGAGAGTTTTTAGTGTAGTCTCAGTTTAATTTGTTAGTGAAGGTGAAAAGGAAACATTTAAAAAATGCACGAGTAAACTGTTCATAGGTTTTCAAACTATAATTCCATATTATTCCTATTTCTATTTGATTTGTAGTATTGCATGACCATCGAGTGGGAAGTGCATGAAATAAGCTGTCAATGTTGGAAAATGTTTTATCAAATGAACTACATTTGTATTAGAATAATGTTAATCCTTTCACAAATATTGCCACGTTTCTGCTTTCTTTATCAACATACTATTTCAAACTGTCAAATTAAAGGTAAAATGATTATAAAGATTAGATTTAATTTCTTTTTGGTGAGTGCTACAGTGTGACTGACTGCTTTCTCATCTGAACTTCTGTTTTGTCTTTTTCAAGTACTGACATTTTCACCAGAAGAGCTTGTGTATGCTTGTGTTTAAGCTTTTCCCTCATATCAGCTAATGCTTCTGTTCATTCAAAATACATTTAGGGGACACCAATAAAAAAAAAATGTATGTTCCTTTCATAACAAAAACACAGAATCAGCCTCTCCCTTTCCCCACAGAAACCTAAAAATTGATTCTGCCCGAAAAATTGATTGATGACTTGAAGGAATTAGGAGTGTAACAGAGTTTAAAAGAATCATTTATATTTATTCCAGTGGCTACTTTCGCCCTATTTATTGAAAATTGTCGGCTCAGTATTTATTGATAGAAACAGTTGTGGTGTCAGAGTGAAAGTCCAAGTAATTTTTAGTTTTCAAATTGTTTTAATGATGCACATTATAGACGACAGTGTGCCCTTGCAAAATTTTAGACAGTGACAGCAAAAGAGCTTCCAAGTTTATAAATGTTATTCAATGCAAGATTTGTTGAATGGCTATTCTTTTTCACAGTTTTTTTCTTCACTCTTTCATTGATGTTCTTTCCTTTTTTATTGAGGGGAAAATTATTTAAATAGCATCCTTGTTTTCTTTGAAATTCCCATGGTAGGGATTTCTTCTACTGTCCCTTTACTGGGCAGTTGAAATCTAAGTGATGTTTCATGTTTGTAATCATGTGCTGCACTGTTCCATCTGTTTTCTTGTATGGTGAACTACTGTTATTGGTGATATATTTATTGCACAATTAGGAGTGAAGCACTCAGGTTGTTGTATTGCAAAATGTTCTTTCATTATTATGTAGTACATGGGTTTAGAATTTATAAAGGTAATACCCCCAGTGAACAATATTTTAAATCTTTCATGTCTTTAATTTTTTCCAGCACTACGAGAACCTGTTGACTTATTAAAGGCAATTACATGATAACGCAAATTAAAAATGATTTTAAATATGGATTGCTTCTTTTGTCCTGATTTTTATTTTAATTTAAAGTCTCAATTTGAAAACAAAACTTAAATGTCACAACCTGAAAAAGAATTTTTATTTTTAGTCATTAACATTTTTTTTTGCACTCTCCAGCTGTTAATCAAATATCCTTCAATACAATAGATACAGATGTGTTGTTTCTTACTGTACTTGGTGTGCGGGTGTCTTTTGTTAGTTCTTAGTTTAGGTCCCCAATTGCATGCTATCCTCTGTTGGGGTTAGCTTCTCTTAAATTAAAGATAACCAGAAAATGCTGTTAAAGGTGTTTGGGTCTCTTAGTTTAAATGATTGTGTTGATGTATTTGGTTTTGTAGCAACAAGGACAAAGTATGGAAACCAAAAAACTGAGACTCAGAAAAATAAGTATAATGAGACCATTGTCCTGAGATAATAAGATGATATAGTTTTGATTGATTTAGAAGTCAATGAAGTAAGAATGTTTGAAATCCCTAAAGATTCAGTCCAGCTAATATCTCTGACAAATTAAACCATCATACAGTACGAAAAATATCCCAACTTTTTCTTTCTTTCTTTTTTTCTTCTTTTTTATGAAAAGCAAATGATTTCCCTTTCTGGTGTGTCCTCAGATCTCCGCTTCATCGTTCTCATGCCCAATCAAGTGCGCAGCATGATGGGGCCTCCTGGTGCACCAGTGAGCCTTCCAGCTCTCCCAGCCAACCCCCATCACAAAACTGGCAGCAGCAACAGCACCAACACCAGTTTCAATCAAGCTCACATGTGAATAGGTCAACCCTTGTTTGATTTCCTGATTAGAACAGTTTGTCCTTGTCGTATCGTTGTTATGTCAGCAGTTTAATTGTATCTGCATTTGTGACGTGTGTGTGAGTGTGCGTGCGTGCGTTTGTATGGAATGAAAAAAAATGTATTAATTTATCTTTTATTTGTTCACAATTTCACAACTATAACGATGAGTTGCATGACGGATGGATTTATAGACAAAATAAACAATCTTATTTTAGTTTTAGCACGGGGTGGCTGGTTTGACTCCCAGTCAGGATACCAGTTTGTGAGGAATTGATGATTCTGCTTCTGTTCAGATTCTTTACTATTTCCTTTTCAGCCAAATCTGTTTGACTGCCGTTCCTCACTGGTCTTTACACCTGTGTTGAATTTATGAACCCACCCCCTACCCGTAAGGAAACTTCTAATCTTTGAGTCCCAGTAAAACATTTAGAATATAAGATTAGTTGCATCCTTCTGTAAATCATTGTCTGACAATTCTGATGATGCTTTATGCGTTGAGCCACACAAAGAGTAATGTACATGGTCATAACATGTTACATGATCTGGAGGGGGCCAACCCATGACCACGATTTTTTGAAAGAAGTAACCTGACCCATTTTCTTTGAGCAGTCCTCATGTTGAGGTATTTCAGTGTTTTATTCATGCCCCAAGAGCTGATCTCATGCCCCCAAGCGAAGTGCTCAGGTCTGTTACTTTTGTAATTTTACAATTTTGACTTGAGTCAGTTACCCCTGTAGCATTATTGATAGCTTCTTTTTTTTTCTTTCTCGACCATTTTTGTAAGGGCTGTACAGAGGCATTTTGCTACATGGTTTACACATTCCTTTTTATCACCTGTGAGGTCTGTGTATGGATTAGTGTCATATAGACACAGCCACAATGTGACTTAGATCAGTTAGAAACTATATTGTTTTACACCATTGAATCTCCTAATTGGAGTCTAAAGAATAAGGGCGTGAAAGCTAGACAAAGACCTATTGCCAATGTGTGAGGTAGTCGTAACTGTTTATGAATTAGACCTAGACCAGACCCCTTAATTCTAAACTCCTCAACATCTCAAGACTGACATGTTCAAAGAATGTTTTAATCCTTCATCTTGTTCATATAGATAGATCTATAAGTACTTACGTGGACAAGAAATGCTTTGATCCAAAGGGAAGAAGAGTTGATAACTCAGAGCATTCATAACTGGATAAGTGATATACTTATTTCAGTAGAAACACAAGCATTATTTTATCACTCACTGGAGTGATTCATTCTAAGAATCAGTCGCCTCAAGTGTAGGATGGACTGTCCAGTGGTCCAGTCAGAAGTAATGCATACTCTGCACAGATCAGAGGAATTGTAAAATACAGGATCTGCACCCTCTTCAACAACACTTTTCCATTTTGACTTTTTATTCCATTTTTTTTTTACAACCTCATGTCCTCCAACAATAAAGTTTTGTCACAAAAAAAAAAAAAAAATCAACACTTTACTCAAAAATTGGTCTTTAACTTTAAGACCATTCGCCCAGACCCCAGAGCCTTAATCTTCACACAATCTCAGTTCTTTTGGTTTTGTGTGGTTAGAAACTGCTGATTTGTAGAGATGCATCAAGACAGCTTACATTTGGAAACATTTCAATTAAATAGCCTAAAAAAAGTTGACAAGATACTGTCGTATAAAACATGAAGTTGAGTGTATGGTTACAAAAACAACATGCAAGATGGACCCATTTGTCTTTTCTGGTTAGACATTTCTGAAAAAAAGTATATTAGCTTACATCACAGTGTATGTGACATTTTTAAGTATTGTAATAAACCTTTTAAAATTGATGTGCATATGTGTAAGGAAAAGTTGTTTCTGTTTTCCTTCACAAAGGCACTGTGGATGATGTGTAGGGCTCACATACAGAGACTTTTAAGGATGCAAAATAATTATTTTTTATGAAAATTGAATCCCATTTTTCTTCCCATTTTAATTCTTTTATGAGAATAGGCCTGCACAGTGGGCACGCTCATGATGTTGGCCATATACAGAATAATATCCTCTGTAATTTATCATTTTATCATCAGCTTACATTGACCCTTGGGCTTTTTACAGTTGACTGATAAAAATGGCAAAAATCTCTCATGACTCTAGCGGTGTAAGAACATTAAATGAGATTGCTACATGCGCCATGCCATGCAAAGTCTGCATGAGTGAGCAAGTTTGCACTTTGTATCTAATTTTGAATATAGTATTTTAGAATATCTGATTGGCGCCTTTTTGTGTAAAGGAGGGAGAGAGTGAGTTGGAGGAAAAAATATGGGGGTAATAATGACGGTCAGGAACAGTTTCTGAAGCATCTGTTGCTGGTTTGCATTTGATGGCCTAGCCATGTCATGTCTGTGATGACGAACCTCTTTGCCATGTAGTATAGGATAAGAAGTAGATATTGGGATCAGGATTCCTGACATGATGTAGTGTGGTGGCAGTGTTGTTACAATGGAGGAATGCAACCTCCTGCAAAGTGAGAAATGGAAGATGGTGAAGCCTGACTGCATTAATGGAGTGTGAACTGATTATTGACATTTGAGTGCTTGTATGAAAATTGACAACTTGTAACCTCCTGTCTGTGGAATGTCATGTATAAAGATCACCTATTTATTGATGTGGTGTGAGTAAGAATGTTAAAGAATCACTATTTATATGCATCAAATAGATTTTTAAGACATTTTCTAAAGGCAAGCTGAGACAATGTTAAGTTTCTTTTTTTTTTTTAAGTGTTTTAGTCCTATTTTTAAATAATTTTAAAAGAAAATATTTTGTCATAAATACCAGTATTCAAAAGCCAGGCATGAAATGTATGAACACATGTGCTTTGTTATTTTTCCCATGTCTGTTCATTACGTTTCAGACCCTTACTTGTTACAGCATTATGCTTCAAAGTGTTTCTTATTTTCTCAAATGCGAATGAAATGGCACGGATGAAAAAATCCCTTTTTTCTGTTGATTATTTGGCTACTGTTAGCAGTTTCTGAGGAAGCATCTTTCTTTGACAGCTAATCACTTTAGAACATAAATTTACATTTATTCCTGTTATTGCTTTGCATTTGCTTCTATGGTCTTTTCAAAAATTTGAATTCTTGTGTAATTTTATGCGAAAAATTAAAAAAATACAGCACTCTGTTTTGCTTGATAGGACAGTTTGTTTGAAAATGGTCTGGCTGTGCTCTGCTGTTAGGAAATAGCAGTGTATATTCCACAGTGGAGAATGCTGGTGAGGGTATAGGTGGTGTTATGGATCTACTCTGGCTTGATTGGAATTGTTTCAAACATCACTGGCAGCATAGGTCAGTTGCGTAGTAACAGATGAGTAGGCATCTGCTACATCCATGTGCAGTTTTATCCTGTCTCCAACCTCTTTAGCTTTATCCAGGCCTCAGAATCCATTCAGTCTGTATGGTGCGCAGTATCGACCACCCCGTCTGCCCTCAATAACTATTTTACTTCATACAGTAGGTGGGTAATGGGCATTTGCCAAGCGAGGTTGTTGTAAGCCCACCATACTTACAAATTAGTGACATGATAAGCAAAGTTTCCATTGAAAAGAAAGTTGAAGAACAAAGCAATCTGTCAGACTTCAAACTAAACAGAGAGCTCTGTGTTCAGATTTGTCAGAAGTTTTGTAAAGTGTATATCGGAATCACATCCATGAAAGAATTATTACACTGATTGCAATACATTTTTGTGATCATGCTGATCCGATTGATAATATATCACTGAATGTTTGAAATATAAAAAAATAAACTAAAGTGGAAGGGCACTGACAATTATACTAATGTATAGTGTATGCCATGCTAGGTTTCTGTTTTCCTCAACCATCAGCTGGATGATATGTTTCGGAAATAACAAATTTATCCTGTATTTTGAACAATCTTAGCTATAGAATTCTAATTCCTACGAGCATCAACCAAAGATCTCTCAATTTGAGTAAATGCTGTAATCCGATTCAGACTTGCCGTGATGCAGGAACCATACAAGAGTTTGAGAAATATGTTGTGCATTCATTTCTATGTTCAGTTGTGCTGTATGTTTGGATTAGAATAACAAATTATTTCGTTCAAGATGCTTTTTTCTGTAGCAAGCTTTTATTACTCTTGAACATGCTTACCCTATGCCAACTCCCCCATTGAAGTCCTTGTTCAAGAGTATGTTGCCAAGAAAACGACCGATTTAAGCAAATTTGTTGCTGTTTTTGTGTTTGATTCTTTTTAGTATAAAATGCATCATTTTCTGTTTTAATTGTATTCCTCTCAATGCATCTTTTTGCTGTATTATGTAGACTAGAAAATAATTGTGAAAGTGTTTCGTGCAATTTTTGAACATGTTTTGCACAGAGGAAGTATATATGCATGTTCACTCAGATTCAGATGTTGATCGTCGTGTTTTCCTCCCTTTCTCTCTCTCTCTCTCTCTCTCTCTCTCTCTCTCTCTCTCTCTCTCTCTCTCTCTCTCTCTCTCTCTCTC
>JBDFRD010105601.1:0-13261 GCA_039654405.1 Bullina lineata
CCAAGAATGGTAGCTCTGTGCGGGTTCCTTACAGTGAATGGCACTTGATAAGTCTGTCTAGTCTATAATTTCCACGGATCTCGGACACTCAGTACGTGATGTTTGGGCAATGCCAACAATGAGCTGGTCGCCCGAGGCGGAAAGTGAAGACGTGCGCCGCTTTTCTGAACCTGTTTATGGCTTTTTACTCCCGTGTGGGCGCGCGCATCTTTACGCAGTGGTCGAATTTTTAGAGCGTAGGACTTCTTATCCATGGTTCTTGGGATCGAATCCAGGGGCACCCGTGTTGTGCCCTTTGGAAAGATACTTTACACCATTTTCCCTCTCCCCACCCAGGTGCGAATTGGGTACCGGCATATTCTGCTATGGAAGTAAACCTACGACAGACTAGTGTCCTATCTAGGGGATTATTTAAAATTCATCTGTTCCGCTTCACGCTACCGAAACCGGGATACGCTCCGGCTCCATGGGCCTCATAGGCCTTGAAGGAACTTTTACACCGTGTGTGACGCCATCCACCGCTTCGGCATTGAGTCTGAGTATGCAGTGGCCACAGCAAATACTGCTTTACCAGTATGTGCACTATCTCGGGATAGAATAGACCAACGTTTGGTCCGGGTCTAGACTTTCGTTTGAAACTTTCGAACGGTGGTCAATACAGACCTCATGTTCGTTTACATTAATCATGGTCATTGGTTAGCGAGATGCCACCTTTAAGCATCACAACGCCAAATAGCTCGTAGGTTCATTCTAAGTGCCAAATAATGGCATGGAACCGTATTTCATAAAATGCGGTATTCTGTTTTGTATTGTTTTATGAAAAAGAACACTCGATAAAAAATCTCCACTTGCATTATCGATTTACCTGTTTACTTATGTATATCACATGTTGTATTAGAAAAGAAGATAACGATCTTTATAGTAAGTGAGGTTTCAGAAATTTTGGAGACGTTTTTCCGCTACTATTTATTCAGTCTTGCTGAGACGCTAGTTTCTAGTGCTGTTTCTCCGTGATAACAACCTCAGTCTGCTTAACAGTCCTACCCAACTGTCCTTCTATGAATAAAAACCAACTAAATAATCATTTAAGCTTTTGGTTTTCGGTATTTTATATTAAAATGATATATTTTGTATAAAACACGGAACAGACTGTAAGACCTTTGAATAGAAACATATTTTAGTTCTAATTTGTCAATGCGCTATTAATTAACGCAACAAAGTTTCTGCTCTCTGTTTTCCTTCACAGCAGAACAGTCTATATTACTATAAAATTTCCCAATATTGATTTTCTTTAACAGGATTCTTATGGCAACAGTCGTGTTTCCTCACAAAGGCAACTTTCTAACTGCAGTCTTTTCAAGATTCGTTATACATTCTCTTGAATGTTTGACGTTTCCTCAAATATTTAGCATATGTCCACATCGAGTTTCTGTCATCTGCAGACTTTTAGACTCTTGAATACTCTCACGTTCCCTCAATAGTTCTCTGTCCTTCCGTCAGAAAACGTGGCTAAAATAAAATGAGTACACATTGTCACGTGTTGACACTTATCCTTTTTTTTTGCGGTACCATTAAAGGAATGGAAAGCGTTCTATCTCAAACTCGCGACATCCTCATAAAGAGATGTTGGACTCCTAATCCAGGATCCAGGGTTCGAATCCGAGAGGTGACCACGTTGTGTCCTTGGGAAAGACACTTTACACCATTTTCCTTTCCCTACCCAGGTGCGAATTGGGTACCGGCATATTCAGCTGGGGAAGTAAGCCTATGAAAGACTAGCGTCCTGTCTAGGAGATGATGTGAAAATCATCTGTTCTACTTCATGCTACCGAACTCGGGATAAGCTCCGGCTTTATGGGCCTCATGGACCTTAAAGGAACTTTACTTTACTATGCTTGCGGGTCAAGTATTTAATATTATGTGTGAACCTACAAAGCCACGACCTACTCTCCCCACTAGTTAGTCAGCTGACCGGTGTAAGGCAGCCCCTTCACAGCTGGTTATCGTATATGCTTTGCATCCGTTGATTAGGGTTTTGGAGAATGATTCAGGTGTGTCAGTTGTTTTGATCCCGTGGCTGCGTCAGTTATGTGATCGAACAAATATTATATTGATTTGAGTAGGATACATTTTAGTGAACCGTTAATGATTGCCCCTCTAAGCTGATAATGATATGAAATGTGTGGGTGTATAGTAGAAACCACACTCTTTGTCAATGATATTATCCTCTTTCATTATCTTATTTAATATACTTCAAAACAAGAAAACTTATCGTTGTGGTAAATGAGTGCAAAATGTAAACTGTGATATTTTTTTTTATTACCACTGTCTGCTCAGCATCCAAGAGAGTTTGTCTCCGTTGTCAGCGCAAAGTAGTTCGTGAAATAAACAAACATTGTTTCAATCGCATAATGCGCGCCCTTCACGCTTGCCACAAGATTTGTGGACCTACGACATGATTTACTCCATTCTTTCAGACGGTGGTCTCCCAATGTTGACCGCCCTGCGTCCACTACCAGATGGTTTGATCCAATGTCCGCCATCCCTTAGTTACGTGTACTTCTGACGAATCGAAAAAAATAGAATAAATGTCTTGGAAGTGAGAGGAGCAAAGCTTTCAGCTTTCCCCGTCCCTTCCACTCAGACAGTTTTATTGTTTTGCACTTGAGCATAGGTTCTTCACTTTGGAAGTCCGTGGCACGACGTTCTAAGAGGTCCAGGGAGCGTAATCTCGTTTGGTGAGCAAGGGAAAGCCGCACACCGTAAAATCCCGAAAGGAAAATTTGATATTTGATAGCGGAGGGAGTCAATTTCGCACATCTCTTGATTTCGTTCGAGCAATCCTGGGGGAAATAACTATGCATATTTACGGTATATTATTTGTGGAGATGTCCCAGGGAAAAGTCATCATAATAAAAAAAATCCTCTCTAGGCTGCGATAGACATCCCTTTGTCTGGGGGATCCCCCACGTACATTACGTCTACTGGGTCAGGCTTTACCCAAGTAAACTGGACCTCGTTTACTTTTCATAATACGTTTCCCACGAGACATGAGACTCGTGTTGTTTTTATTCCAGTCCTGTCCTCGCCGAAAGGACCTGGAGCCGGAAATAGCAAAAGGATAGAAAGCTGGGCCGCGTTATTAAGTCTGTTAATTTATTTCATCGCACGTCCTCCGGAAGCTGCCAGACCCAAGGCATTAGTGTAAATCCCGAGAGTGCCAGCGAGTGTCTTGGCTCAGGTTCCAAGTGCTTTGTCCTGAAGGAAGTAGGTAAAGTGGGCTTAGTGGGAACCTGGTACGGTAGTGATAATAATAATATCTAATTTTGTTCGAGCATTAGCCAGTACAGAGTGCGAAAGGTCATGAAAAGGTCAAGAGCTGTTATTTGTCACTGCTTCTTACATGGAGGTGAAGCGTTGTACTAGTTCATATTGACATTACAAGACATCATGATTGTTTTACCTACCTACCTGTCAAGCTAGATACCTACCTTCCTATCTACCATCCAACTGCCTGTCTATATACCTACCTATCTGCCTACCTACATACCTACGTAACTATCTACCCGTACTATCTATCCACGTGCCTAACCACATACCTTTTGACCTGCCTATCAAGCTGCCTTTCAGTTTACCTGACTGTCTGTCTAGCTCCCTTTCAGTTTACCTGCCTGTCTGTCTATGTGCTAGCCTGCCTGCCGATCTGTCTATCTGTCTTCCAGTCTTTCTATTGGTCTGCTTCTTTGTGTTTTGTCTGTCTGGTCCTCCAGAGAATAACATAAACCGGCATGGTGGGGAAGAGAGGTTCATATCCAAGTGGAATTCAGTTTCATACATCATTAACCTGTAATGTCACTTGGGGCCGAGCCTGGACTGTCCTGAATCAGCTGTCATCGAGTGGATGGAAGTGGGAAATACAACCGGAAGAAGGGAGAGAACACTAATAGAATTATTGTGAACGAATAACGGTGACTCGAAATTTTACTTTAAAGAGCAAAAGCTCGGATCTATGAAGCGAAAATCTGTTTTTCACCAGAGAATAACGCAGAGGATACATTTTAGTCAATAATTTAGGCCAAGGAAAATAAATCTATCCCCTGTGGTTTCCTAGTTTTCCCCTATACGTCATTAAATACCTTTACTATCTCCCGAACTCTGAGAATAAAGATTTATCGTGTAGATGGGTTTGCTGTATTGATTTTTATTTCCCTTGTTCCATAAATTTTATTCCAATTTCCTGTGGGGTTTTCTGTCGTAGAGAGAAGAGGAAAACAGTAATTTTTTTTACAGTTTTGAAATCCCTTGACATTATCGCAGGATAGAATATCAGGATGTAGCCGATTTGGGTTACGAATAATGATTTAAAAGTAAATTTTCAAATACATTAGGGTATTGAATAATGTTCTTGTGCTCGTTTTGAAAGACATTTCACATATCAACAATTCAGCGGTATTTGGCAATGCCAGTGGTTTCTGGAGGAGTAGAGATAGATAGAGAGAAATAGAGAAAGAAGAAAGCTTTATAGGAGAAATAAAGAAGAAAGCTGGACAGGATAAAGGTTGACAGCATGTATACAGGCAGACAGACAGACAGGTAAATAAGGGTCAAATCGATACAGAAAGACGGCAAGTGAAACAGACAAAAATAAGAGAGAGACACGCACACTCTCACACACACAAACACATACACACAGAGGGGGAGAGAGAAAGAGTATTAACGTACACAAATAGATCCACACATACATAATATTCGGGCGGATTAAACTGCAATCGGTTTTGCACGCCTCTCGTACCGGCAAAAATGATTGATATCCAAAGTTTCACATTTGCCGTTTAATCAGGAAGTTCGGGATAATTTTCTTTTCATGATTAAAATATGCGACAATCATCGATCAGTGTCACAGTTAACCAATGTCATCACTGCAGAGATGATCTGTACTGAGAGACTTTTCTAGTGGGTTGAACAGTGTGAGATTCATGGTTCTGTTTGTCTCAGTACTGAGTGGATCGGAACAGTGCGAGAGTCATGGTTCTGTTAGTCTCCGTATGGAGGAAGTTTTCCTGGGAACATCTCCCCGTGATCAAAACTTGCTCCCCAGATTCCCCAGTTTGTTTACTTCTCCATTATGAGAGTTCGTACAGTGTTTATTTGAATGGGGCAGATTTTGGGTTGTGGAATTCGTAAGAGAAATGTTTACGCGTTAGCCGTGGTGAAATCTTTGAATTTCTGAAGTACGGGATAGAACAACCTGTCCGCTTTCAGAAAATCAATGCCCTCGGATAGTCACAACATATTTTACACGGGTCTCCGTTCCTCAACAGCTTTGTTTAAAATAGGCAGCATTTTGAATGCGCGTAGCATCCTGACTCCGCTTACTAGCCTGTCAATGTTCCAACGCCCTAGTTTAAAGGAAGAATGCTGCATAGACTGACAAGAAAGGTCCTTGAATAAAAACGCAAGTGCGCTGGACGATTTAAACTCCCCGTGCATTCGAATCCTAAGATGTTTTTTTCTAGTGGTTACATTTGCATGGCATTGCCTTACGTGAATTAGGTTATTTCAAGTGGCCTAATGGACTCCGTCTGACTGAGAAACGACTCAGTCTAAATCAGCTGTATCGATCTGAGAGACCAAGGAGTCCCTGAATGTGAAGGCTGCGCTGTCAGCCCAAGAAATCTGAGGAGACCCCGCAGTCCTGACCTAGTCGAAACAAGGCAACAGGCAGAGTCAGACCAGTCATCCCACACGTCACGTTGGGATTCAGCAGTACGTGACTAGTGGTACCATCCGCAGCAGCCTTGGCGGCGTGTTTTGATGGAGGATACCGGAATGCCCTTGGTCAGTACATGATTTATCAAGATTTATGGAAAAGATAAATGGACCAAGTCGGTGGTTTCAAAGAGTCTGAAAATGTCTTCTGTAAAATGGATCTGTTACGTCGTTCCATATATTTTCAGAACAAGTCTGAAAATCTAGGCAATAAATAGGCGAAAGAAATGAGGATGTTTTAAGAAGTATTAATCCAGAATTGAATTACTTTTGTCCACTCTGCATTATAAAGCCCAGTTTAAGTGATGTAACGAGGAATAGACAAGCTCCAAGGGGTGTTTATCGTACTTTATCTTAAATTTCTTTTTCCGGCACAATATGCCGGCACCCAATTTAGATATACGAGGACACAAAGCCACTGCAATGTGGGCCAGGATTTGAACCTACGATCTTCCAATGGTGAACCCATCGGCCGTGACGCCTGTATCTTTTTAATACCGAATGTAAGTGGAATTTCAAAATGTTTCAAAAAATTACGTGTACTTTCCTTCATTTATAAAACGACATTTGAATCATATCGCTTCTTTTAAGTCTTTCTTGTAGTTTATAAATTTATCTTTGATTTGGAAAAAAAAGGCTCGCGCGTGTTCCTCTCGGGTAACTCATCATCAAAAGAATACAACTGAGCACAACTTCCTCCTTCTCAACGTCTAGGTGCCTTATAGATAATGGTGTTGAATGAAATTGAACTAAGGGTTGCTATCCCAGTTATCTAAAGCATACAAATATTCTCCAGACCTTGTCGTAAGCGATGGTTAAACCTGTCATGTCTGAGAGCGCTTCCCATTAACTCATTACAGATGTAAAACCCAAACTGAAACTTTAGCTTGATGTGGCGGACAGGCAGCGAATTAACCTTTTCAAACCAACGTTCAATTCAGAATTAAATCACTTTGAGCGATCTGAATTTCCATAATGATTATTTGACTTTGTGTCTACGGGACTTTTTTCATCGGTTTCCAACATTTTGGGGGCATTGCCATAATCTAAAGTCTGCTGCTATATATTACGTGTCGTTGCATTTGAAAGTGAATCGGTTGTTGTTGTTTTTTTACACCTTTCATTCTCTTTATGGCTGAAGAAAATATAGTTGTAGTGGAGAAGTGTATTTTACTCTGCCGGTGATTTCAAAACAAACTTTTGGTGTTGAAATAGTCTATCGCGTTTGGGAAATTATTTTATGTCGAATTTTATACGAAAACACCTAGTTCGAACACACCTGCGTTATCTTTGATATTTTTAATAGTGTACATGGAACTCTGTTCATGTAGCTTAGAGGCCTTTTAAGAACGGCGGGAAAATTTGAATGCCTTCGAAAATTATCTTGTTGTGAAGTGTAGATAACCCATTGCTATCGGAGGCGGTTTTAAGATAGAAAAATGCTTCACGGAAAGTTGCCTTTATGGCGTGACTACTCATTGTCTGGTGTATATTTCAGACAAACACTTTACCGAGTGATGAAGCATACGCACAACATCGTGTAGATCGTTGGCACTTTCAAAGTATTGTTAATTTCTTGGGGAAAATCCGGATTGGATTTTTTTTTAAATTCATATTTCCTTTTCTGGAACTGTTAACAATCAGTGGAATACTAAACTTGATCCAAAGTTGTTCGATGGTAGCAAGTAAAGTTCCATCGAGTATAAGAAGATAAAAACAGCCAGACTTCAGTAGCGGCAGGCGTGACAGATGATACTCTATCATCTAGTATGTAGACAGGACGCCAGGTCTTTACAGATTTGTTTTTTCAGTAGAGTATACAGAGAATTCGATTCACACATGCATAAAATGACAAAATCTGTGCATGTCTTTCCTAAGGACTTTATGCCGGGCCCGACACGGTCAGCTTTCAAACTTGAATCGGGTAGTCTATCCATCAGAGCATTGACACTTTAACTCTATTGGTACCAGATATTATACTGATTTATGCCAGGCTGTTATTTTATACCTTAATGATTTACAGTGATTCAATATAAATAACGTTTATGGTCATCAAAGTTCGAACACTCACCCACGTTGACTATCAGTGTATTTGAAAATGAGTGCTGTTTAAGAAAATTCATGTCATATTTCACTCCTGGTTGCTTTAACAAAATTGGAAGGTTAAGGATCAGATTTGTGATTTTATTCACGAACCGATGTATCAACCAATGGTACTCAAATAGTTAATAATAGCCACTTCTTCACGATAGTTCAGTCAGTGCTTGCTAACTTATACATGTATTTATACCATATCGCTCATACATGAAGTATGATCATTTGAAATGGACCAGTGTGTTGATACCAGAATATACGCTGCCAGTAGGGGATGTTCGTGGACCGCTCCACGGTGCCAGTCTTACTTGACTTAATCCTCTTGCCTCCTTGTGGAGCATAGGGCTGCCCACGGTGCCAGGGTAGCATGATAGCATTATACGAGGCTTTAGTAATATATATATATATATATTTATTATACGAGTTTTAGTATATATATATAGTATATATGTATAATATATATACTATATACGAGGCTTTAGTAAAGTTTGCGGGAAGAAATTGGAGGAATTATATGACTTGCTTATCATTCTCCATTTCCATAGTGCAACAAATGGCCTTGTGAGAACACACGACAAAAATAGGAACTCTTCCGTCTGACTGCAAACGTATTCGTCCATGACTTCAAGGGGGATAAGGTTAATTTATCGTAGATGAAAAGCGATCAATTCATGATCAAGTCGTGACTGTGTTGTGATCTAATAATGGGCAAGACTCGCACGGTCCGGATCACGTGTAATTTCCATTTTGAGTACAATCGATCTCAAGTTAAGACCAACTTTTTTTATAATGTTAGTTCTCCAAATGCCTGTCTGCCTGACTAGTAATATACATGTTGATTCTTAGTGATTTACTGAAAAACTAACAAACTGAAGCATTGAACCCAAAATATGTAACGATCCATTAAATGCCCAGACATATCATCCACGGGATCTTGCCAGCTTTAGGGGACGACTGCAGCCCAAGAGAGAAGGCCCGTTTGTTTGTGGGTCAATACAGTTTCATAACATTAAGCAGTCACGAAAACGTAATAACTTGTCCCTTTAATTTTCATAAAAGCTTCATGTTGTCACAATTTATTGAAATCCATTTCCTCTTAACATAAAAGATGCGGACATTGAGACTGACATTCTACTTAAAGCAGCAGTTGTGCGAGGTGAGTGTTGTTTAAATATGTTTGGAGAAATAAAAGATAATATTTGGTTCAGTGCGCCATGAGTAAGCCAACAACTTCAGTTAACGCGAAGAGCTGATTCCTTATAGATGCGTGCCTAGTAAACACTTGGAATTAATTATCTCCCCTTTGTTTCCGTGTACTCGTTGTGTATCTCCTGGCCTGCATAAATAAATGGACTCCTTGCGAGCCTTTGCTCGTGGTATGAGTAGTGTATCCTTTTACTCGATGGCGGGGTCGTGTGTTGATGTATGCTGCTGACGTATCCAGGACAACATTAATTAATGATCAGCTTCACTTCGGGGAATTCACAACATTCGTCATTGTCCTCATTTGCTGTCTTATAATTCCTTAATGAGTGATCAGCCGTCTTCATCACCATCATTATCAATAATCATTAGCACCAGCAACAGAAGGAGCAAAAGTAGGAGCAGTAGTAGAAGCTTTGTAATGTATAACGAAATGAAGAGCGTGTTTCCGTGCTTTCCTGTGAACAGTACGTGAGCTGAAAATCCTCTGTCTGGCGAAGCTAACCAAGTAGGGGATAATGTTACGTATGTTATTATTTAGTACTCTCAAGAGAGAATCGCTGGTATTATATGGTTTGGTTTCCTTTCCAATCACTGTGCCTTTCTTTACTACTTATCTTTATCGTCATTCTTATCAACCTAATATTCGTAAGCCACAGATATATTTTGAACATGCTGCAAGGAGCAGCTTTGCAATAACGAAAAAATAATAGCTACGAGGTTACTTCACTGTAGAGCATTCGACGCTAAACGGAACTATCTTGGGTTCACATCTCAGAGGAAGCAGTGAATTCCATTTCTTAAAGTAAAGAACTTTTTTTTTTAACCGCAATATATAGCTGTCTCACCAACAATTCTGCTGATTGAGGACCAAGCCTATCATCTATCATCTCTTGCAACTGCCATCGCGGAGTTGATTGGGGATTTTTTTTTTTTTTTTCCGGGGGGGGGGGGGGGAGAGAACCTAAAGTGAAACGTGTACGAAGGAAAACTATTGAAATTTTCGAGACAGGCAGAGGCCTTAACGAAGGCTGGAAAAACGAAAAAAGAACTGAACATGATAGAATCGAAACCGGGAACGGAACGCGATTTTAGGGCCTGGCCGGGAAAAGAAGTGTAAGAAAAAGAAGAAGTAACTAATACCTCGTCGTTTGGGATACCGGAGCGCAATCTCGTTAATTTGTCGCGCTCCGGCCGATTGTCACAAGGTATTATGTCCATGATGAATGAAGATATTGAGTGTGGTATCCAACTTCACGCCACAATGGTTTGGCTCTGATTTTAATAGAGAAGGTTGAACGTGGTTGTGAGTTTGTGTTCAGCTGGCCGGGTTTGTCTGCACAATCAATCTTCCATTGTTGTGGAGCTTGCGCTTGAGAAATCCGAGGTCTAGCTTCATCGTGTCGGTTATTTTCTGCGCCGTAAAGTCGGGATACAAGGGCGTTGTTGTTGTTTTTTTACTTTGGGCGAAATGATTTAAGCTTCGTCAGATACGTTTCCACCTGACAAGGTAGGCAAAGGATTATCAGTAGTAAATTTGACTGTGAAGTACTCATCTTGCTATCTAAGATTTGGCACAGTATAATATAGGGCCAATAGCATCGTTATTTTATTTATTATAATCTCTGACACATGCAGGATTTTCACTCATCATCGGTTAGAATATTGATGTAAAATGTGAAAAAAAAATACAATATCGAAAACTGAAAAGCAGCAAAGCCAACCACATGAAGCTATCCCGTGAAAATACACAAAGACAAACCAACGTTCGACATTGCCGTCTTCATTTGGTACATTTTGTTGTGTTTGCTAATTTGCATTTTTTTTTCAGCTTCCTTGCAGCTTCCGAGCGTTCATTCCCCTTTTTTGCATTTATAATAGCGAAAACTGTTTAATGAAATATAAGAAAGATCACCCCCATTCTGTCACATTCAGAAAAATACTAAATGAACTGTACAGGCCCGTTGCCTCTAAGTGCACGAAAAAGAATTCCGTATAAAGCAACACTTACAAGCTTACAGTTATAATGTGTTACGGTTGCTCTGTCGTCGTCCTGTAGGATTATATCATTACTCGTGGATTTACTTGAAAGGGAACACAAAAGCGCTGGAGGTCATGATTGCCTATAATTGCGAAATGGCCCCCGAGTGGGCGATATTAGCTCCTAGAGAAAGATGCGCCAGGAAATTGATGGCTTTGTCGAAGTCGTTTCTCATGTTTTTCTCGTCAGAAGGAATTTTCGACCTTTTAGGTCTTTCAATCCCTTTAGAATTGTATTAAATTTCCAAAAATTATTTCAAATTTCATTACTTTTCCCTTTCGTGAACTTAACGAATAATGCCTGTAATGGCTGTTTTTGATATCTCATTCCTTTTCCATTACATTATTGTCTTTTCAAAATAGTTTCTAAATTTACTAGACGCAAGCGATGTAAAGGAACCATGCGGAATTGGGTAACTTTGTATAATCTAATCGGTGCTGGGTTCACCTTTAGCATTTTAAACTAACTTCTTAAAGTCAAACCAAAGTCGACCTTCGTGCGAATATGCTATAAATTATGAATGCAGAAAGTCCACTCGAAGAAGTTTAGAATGCACTGATTCCAATTCTTCTAACTGAAATATTTGTAAAGGTGGATAAATGCTGCAGGGAACCTGAAAAATGCAGAGTGATTAATACAAATAATAGAAGCTCTCCCAAAGAATACAAAAAAACAAACCAACGCTCGACATTTCTGTGTTCGAGTTTTGTTTGAAACCTTGAAGATAAATGTTGAGCCTTGGTTTGTTTTTCTGTTCTTTAATGTAGCGCTGTACATATCCTATGCACTCACTACATAATGTCTCCAAAGAAGCATTCTTTTCCACCTAACAGATGGTCAGTACAATAGAGGTATCTCAGACTTTGCACGAAAGTGAAACGGAGCTTTTGCATCTATTCAAACTGGCTAGACAAAAAAAAATAGGACTCGATACCAGAAGGAATTTTTTTTTATAATAGATTATAGAGGCGAAGTCCAAAGATACCAATGTTCCGACTCAATGCCAATGGTGCCAATTCGTTCTACATTCTCATGAAAAACAGAGGCTCGATGACAGTTAACTGAGCAAGGCAATGGTGTAGATATATATTGTAGGTATTCAAATTAACGAAACATAAAATATTAAACAATAAAACACAAGCTATTATAAGAAAACGAATCCCGGGAGAGCGAATCCAGCCTTAAGTCCATTAGAAAGAAAGCCAGAAAACCTGTCTTCAACGGAAAATGGATGTCTTTACAATGTGTAAGGTAGCAGAAACCGCGCAGTGGGGAACCTACTAACAGCATGAAGAGGCTGGGCTCAACTTCCTCTGCAATGTCATTGAAGTGACAGGCGTTCAGGTGACGCTGGAAAATCGGACCAGATTTTGTTGAAAGACAAAAAGGGTGAGAGAAATTCCCACAGCTAAGCTGATTACAGAGGAGAGATAGCTGAAGGTAGACCAATAAGCTGCAAAAATATATAAAAATCAAATTTACCCGCTCGACAATACCGTGCGGAAGGCGAATATTGTAAAACGAAACCACATTTGAATACACACGTTATCAAAGGAAATGTTTTTCAAGTGAAACAAATAGGGCGTCCCTATCTCAGGTACATAATGAAAAGAATATTTAAAGGGTTTATGAAAGGTCTCCAAATACGGGAAGCAATGGCAAAGATGCACTAATTGCCTCTAGTTTCAAGCATGTTCGTCATCAAAGTGATAATTACTTTGACAGAGAGAGCGAATCGATGGGAACGTGGGAACAGCGCTCTTTTGTTTAGGGACGAATACACTAACGAGATGAGCCACTGATGTTTATTCTAGGAGTGTAGATCTGCCACAGGAACCGCAAATGAGTCACTCAGGTAGACTTGAGCGTACAAAATTAGGCTGACAGATATATATCAAAGTAGGTCGGCAGATACGTTCGTAATAGTATGTAGACAGGCGTATGTAGATAGGCTGGTGTATAAATGGACTGACAGTGACAGACAGAAGGCAGGGCGGAGGAATAGATAGATTGATAGATAGATATAGATAGATAGATAGATAGACAGACAGACAGACAGACAGATAGACAGACAGACAGACAGATAGACAGATAGACAGATAGATAGATAGATAGATAGATAGATAGATAGATAGATAGATAGATAGATAGATA
>JBDFRD010105712.1:0-13257 GCA_039654405.1 Bullina lineata
CTCTCTCTCTCTCTCTCTCTCTCTCTCTCTCTCTCTCTCTCTCTCTCTCTCTCTCTCTCTCTCTCTCTCCTGCCTTTGTCTAAATGGTCAGGTTCTGTTCAGTTGCAATTTTCAGTTTCTGTTTTCTATCATGATCCACCTTTCTTTTATCCCGTCTCATTCACGTCTTCCTAACTTTTTCTCCTCCATATCTTTCTCTCTTTCTTGCCTTTGTTTAATGAGTGTGTGCACTTACAAGGGGTGGAATCGTCATCTAGCGAAGACTAGTACATATTCCGAGATGGCGAGAAATTCAAGCCACGTGGTGTCCACTGACCAATGACGTCACTGGTCGTGTGCTTGTAGTACATGTACAACCATATGCTGGTCACTTTCTTTCTGCTCAGATTCCGAACACGGAAGCTGTAGGTTTCATCTCTCCTCTCTTACCTTCACGTTTTCTGTGAATGCTTTTTCTCTTTATTGAATTTTCCCCTGGAGTTTTTATAGTATGTACACAATTGTTTCTGCTTATTTTAATCTCGAACTTTTCTTTATTTTGTGTGCATCCCTCGCGATACAATGCTGCCGTTATTATAGCTTACATACCATTTATCGTGAAGGCAGTCTGTCTCAAGTTTGGCTGAAATATTCAATACTTCTCAGTCTCAGTAGTCCTCCTTTAACCTGATTTATGTCGTAATAGGTTGAGAACAAGATAGAGAGGGGGGGAGGGTGAGAAAGAAAACGGCGGGGGTTGTGCCGTGTGGTGCTAAAATACAAACTGATGGATATTCTCTTCGTTCCGCCCCAGTTACAGAGGAATATGTCTGCGTACACCTGGAATAACCTGCACAAGCAAGGACAGTCAGGGAACTAGGCAAAGCTCTTTTTTTTTAAATAAACTCATCAGATTAATGTATTGATAAAGGGTACACTTTTAGACAAGACATGTCTATTTTTTTAGCTTTACTGTGTAAATGTGTATCACATTTCAGGCATTTTAAAATGTTTCGTTGTCAGTTTTATTATCGCTTCAGGAATACTGCATACTTCATGCAAAACTCTCTTGTTTTTTGTTTTGTTTTTCCAAAATTAAGGGTTTATGTTGACCAAAAGTTTTTTGTTTTTGTTTCAGGTCAGAAAAGAAAGGCCGGCAAATCATCATCACAAGCCTTCATTTTCCTTCCGCTTGTACCGGGGGCGTCGCGGGGAGGTACAATGTACAACGTTCTGTCTGCAGCAAGGCGGGTAGCCTGGAGAAGGGACATGCCGTGGTCTTTCCGGATGTCTGCCATAGAATCACTCCAGCGTCGCCTTGGTCTACCTCTGCCTCTCGTGCCAGAGTGTCTCAAGTTGAAGGCACGCAGGGCTGGCTGCTTGGGCGGCATCCGTGTAAGGTGACCAAACCACCTTGTTTGTTGTTGCTTGATCAGTTGTAGGACGGGTGTAGCTCCTACCATGTCTCTGATCACCTTCTAAAGCCCAACCCCACGTCCCCGTCGTAGGAGGCGGAAACAGATAATGCTGACTAACGGGGCTCTGGTGAAGCTACGACGGGCCTAGCTAGCCTGTAGTGGTTAAACTGTTGCTCAAGACAACCACACATAAACGTACTGATCATCACAAGCAAAATATTCAAACACTCAATCGTTCTGTGAGACGTATGGATGCAGCCAGGGAGTTCTGGGTTGTCTCAAACAAAACCAAAGCGTGGTACACGCCTAAATCAAAGACTCTTCATCAATGATGATGAGACAGATCTTGACTTCACTGATACCATTGAGACTGAGAAACCGGATTGTGTCGAGGAACAAATCAGTGCATCCGGCAGGTGGAATTCAAGATAGGGACGAAATTGCGGATGAGGATGAACAATAACGGTTGGTTTTCTATCAAGACTATCAGCCATGGATTTCTGTTAGGACTAAATGTCTACACTTTGGAAGAAACTTTTACAGCTTGCACATCTCTGTTGGCTCATATTGACAGCATATCAGGTATGACCATTGCTGTATAATAGCAAAATCTTAGAGATATAGTCATATTTTTTGCTAAAGCTTAAGGAAGCATGTGTAATAAGTCCTGTATCAATTTTATACTTATTCAATAATCAGAGAGAACAGGTTTTGTCCATCTTGTAAGACAGTGAGCAAAAACGCATCTTTAACGAGATAGACGTCGTTTATCTATCACGCACTTCAGAAAGTATCTATTCACAAAAACAATAGCAGGCTCCAGGATTGTGGAATGACATTTGATCATTCTGATCATTTCTTCTGAAAGTCTAAAGAAATCTTAAGTTTATATCATTCTTTTTTTTGTTTAGAAACAGACTGGGGTAGTGGTGGATTTTGTGGGAATTGCAGCAGGCTTTCAAAGACGTCGTTTATCTACCACATACTTCAGAAAGTAGGCCTATCTATTCACAGATAGAAATGTAGGTTCCAGGATTGCGGAATAGTGTATCTTTTACAAGAAAGACGTTCTTTATCTACCATGGATTTCTGATAGTAGGCCTATCTATTCACAGATAGAAATGTAGGTTCCAGGATTGTGGAATAATATATATTTTACAAGAAAAATGTCGTTTATCTACCACGTACTTATGATAGTAGGCGTATTTATTCACAGATAGAAATGTAGATTTCAGGATTGTGAAATAATGTATTTTTTACAAGAAAGACGTCATTTATCTACCACGTACTTCACAAAGTAGGCCTATCTATTCACAGATAGAAATGTAGGTTTCAGGATTGTGAAATAATGTATTTTTTACAAGAAAGACGTCATTTATCTACCACTTACTTCAGAAAGTAGGCCTATCTATTCCCAGATAGAAATGTAGGTTCCAGGATTGCGGAATAATTTATCTTTTACAAGAAAGACGTTGTTTATCTACCACGTACTTCAGAAAGTAGGCGTATTTATTCACAGATAGAAATGTAGGTTCCAGGATTGCGGAATAATGTATCTTTTACAAGATAGATATCGTTTATGTACCACGTATTTCAGAAAGTATCTATTCACAGATAGAAATGTAGGTTCCAGGATTGAGGAATATTATATCTTTTACAACAAAGTCGTCGTTTATCTACCATGTACTTATGATAGTAGGCCTATCTATTCACAGATAGAAATATAGGTTCCTGGATTGTGAAATGACATTTGATCATTCTGATAATTTCTTCTGAAAGGCTCAAGAAATCTTAGGTTTATCTCAATCTTTTCTCTAGATCGATGGCAAGGGCACAGGTTTCCACAAGGAAATTTTTGTTTGGGGACAGGCTGGGGTAGTGGTGGATTTTGTGGGAATTGTAGCAGGCTTTCAATGCTTGACTTGGGGTTTTGTGGGAATTTCAGCAGGCTTTCAGTGTTTGACTTGGGGTTTGTGGGAATTGCAGCAGGGTTTCAGTGTTTGACTTGGGTTTTTATGGGAATTGCAGAAGGCTTTCAGTGTTTGACTTGGCGTTTTGTGGGACAGACAAAAAATAATGTGTATGTATGAGAGGTTTTCTATCAGGACTAAATGTCTAAAGGTTTCAGGATTGTGAAATAATGTATTTTTACAAGAAAGACGTCATTTATTTACCACGTACTTCAGAAAGTAGGCCTATCTTCACAGATAGAAATGTAGGTTCCAGGATTACGGAATAATGTATCTTTTACAAGAAAGACGTCGTTTATCTACCACATCCTTCAGAAAGTAGGCCTATCTATTCACAGATAGAAATGTAATTTCCAGGAATTTCGGAATAATGTATCTTTTACAAGAAAGAATTCGTTTATCTACCACATACTTCAGAAAGTATCTATTCACAGATAGAAATGTAGGTTCCAGAATTGTGAAATGACATTTGATCATTCTGATCATTTCTTCTGAAAGTCTAAAGAAATCTTAAGTTTATCTTATTTTTTTCTCTAGATCTATGCCAAGGGCACAGGTTTCACACAAGGAAATTTCTGTTAGGGGATAAAGTGGGGCAGTGGTGGATTTTGTGAGGGATTGCAGCAGGCTTTCAGTGTTTGACTTGGGGTTTTGTGGGAATTGCGACAGGCTTTCAGTGTTTGACTTGGGTTTTTGTGGGAATAGCAGCAGGCTTTCAGTGTTTGACTTGGGGTTTTATGGGAATTGCAGCAGGGTTTCAGTGTTTGACTTGGGGTTTTGTGGGAATTGCACAGGCTTTCAGTGTTTGACTTGGGGTTTTGTGGGAATTGCGACAGGCTTTCAGTGTTTGACTTGGGATTTTGTGGAAATTGCAGCAGGCTTTCAGTGTTTGACTTGGGGCTTTGTGGGAATTGCAGCAAGCTTTCAGTGTTTGACTTGGGTTTTTTGTAGGAATTGCATCAGGCTTTCAGTTGACTTGGGGTTTTGTGGGAATTGCAGCAGGCTTTCAGTGTTTGACTTGGGGTTTTTGTAGGAATTGCAGGATTTCAGTGTTTGACTTGGGGTTTTGTGGGAATTGGAGGATTTCAGTGTTTGACCTATTGTTTATTTTTGTATACCACTGTTATGTTAAATCTTTACATGCATGTATTATTACCATTTTTAGGTTAAATCTTTACATGCATGTATTATTCCCTCTGTTAGGCTTAATCTCAACATGTATTATTACCATTGTTAGAATAACTCTAAGCATGTATTACCATTGTAAGACTAAATGTCAACATGTATTACTACTATTGTTAGAATAACTCTAAGTATGTATTACCACTGTAAAACTAAATTGTCAACATGTATTATTACCATTGTTAGGCCAAATCTCAACATTTAGGCTCATGTATTATTACCATTGTTAGGATAAATCTCAACATGTATTATTACCACTGTTTGGCTAAATCTCAACATGTATTATTACCACTGTTTGACTAAATCTCAACATGTATTATTACCATTGACTAAATCTCAACATGTATTATTACCATTGTTAGGCTAAATCTCAGCATGTATTATTACTCAACAAGAGCGGTCTATATTATCCTTCCTTTACATCTGTGGGAAAAATGTACCCTTGATGTGTCCAGTTTTTACATTTTCATGCTTATAATTTTGTTTATAATATCAGTCTAGATCATCTCAAAACTATCTGAGTCTGAGCAAATTGTTCTCTTGTGAGAAGAATGTAAATCGTATCATTACTCCACCAAGGATTTATATAGTAACTAAAGATGTTTGTGCCTTAGTGATGATTAAACTTACCACAGTGGGAACAACATCTTCGTATTTCTATGCAAAGTACTAACAAATTTGCTTTTCCTTTACGTTTCATTCTCTCATGCAGCCTGTATGTATTTTTAACACATGTTTGAGCTTGGTTTTTTCTCCTGTGCAATCAGAAGTGAAATAAAATTGATGAACAGTGACATTCGTCTTGTCCTCTCCATTGTTCAGCATCAAACTGAGTGAGACTGCATATTTGTTGTTGCAATTCTAAATGACACAAGAAAGATAAGTTAACTTGACAAAATAAACATTACGGACTGGACCAAATTCTTGACGTGCCTGTCTTCAACGGTACAATAAACACGTTAAGAGAAAGATCACCGGGAATTTTGTTGAATCCGATAAAAGAGGATCAATGGGAAAAGAATTAGTCAGCAAATTTACCAAATTTGGTTTTTCAATACATAGAATCATCAGTAGAGATATACCGTATTATTCCGTTTGAATTGTACATGTGTATTTGACTCATTGTTGGCTGAGTGTTTACAAAGGAAGTACGTACTTCAACAAAATACCAGAGTACACAAAATAAAGTTGGACGTGAATGGCACATTTCTTTCATTCATCAAAGACTTTCAATGGATATTCATTATAGTGAATGATCCGTTTTCAAAAGGAAACCTGTCTTCCACTCGTATGATGTCTTTATCTTTTAAATGGAATTTTGGCCCTTTAAGGCTTTTATCAGACCGCTTATCAAAGACACGTTGTAATTCAGGTTTTCCAAATGCCACTCTCATAGTGTGCTACGCACCAATTAATAACGCTGAAGAAGAGAAAAAGAAGTACATGTACATTGTAATATATATCTTGTCCAACTACAGACAACAGTGAACAACAAGCCCATGATGATTATCTTGGAGGATATGAATGCAAAGATTGGCTGCCACACATAGCAGCGAGAGAGGGAGAGAAGAAATTATGGCTTTGGTAGCCTACTGTGAATGGAAACGGAGACCTTGTCGATTTCTGTGCCCTAAATGAATTAACAATATGAGGTACACTCTTCCCCGACAAGACCTGTCACAACAACACGAATTTCACCAGAACACTGAACATAAAACCAGATGGACCATATTATTATTAAGTCCGGCATCACTGGAGAAGCTCACTGCAAGATGTAAGAATAAAACGTTGCACTGATATTAGGTCCGACCATCTACTCCAAAACAAATTCCATAATTTCGTTCCCGGAGGAACATAGGGCTGGAACCACTGCTCCCCCAACGGACACGGTCCTGAGCATTTTGTTTTCATATGGGGCCTCGAAGATCCAGCCGCTTCTGCTTCTTCTGTGCATTTCCTCCATGTTTTCTTTGGTGTTCCAACCCTTGTGGATTCCAGTCCAGAGACTGTCTTGTGATGTTACCCGGAGGCTTTCTCAAGGTGTTGCCAATCCAACCTCAGTTCCTTTTTCTAATCAATATCAAAATTATAGTGTAAAGTGGTCATAATTTTTGAAGTACCGTACATGAACGTAACTTGGATAGAAAGGTAAAGATAAGTACCCGGTAAGGGTATGTCTGTTTAAACTTGTAGCTTCCTTTTGATAATAAATGTGTTCGCACATATCGTCGCTATAATCGTTAACATACTAAAGCAAACTGCGTGCTTTTCACCCTGTTTCTGATCACTCAAGTTCTTGACTACAGTGCATCTTTAGTTGGACTTACCATGCCAATGCTTATCACCATGGAGAGACTGGTGGCCGTGTTCTACCCGTTACATTTTAACAACATCGTGACCCCATTCCGTACCTGGCTGGCCGTTGGCATCGTGTGGTTCTTCTTCTCAACGTACTACCTCTACACCTGTCTCTGGTACAGCTTGGACTTTCAGTTTGACTCCGTTCTCAACATTTCTGTCGGCGTGATGACACGGACTTCTCATTTTGAGCGAGATCTCCATGCTATGTCTACTTTAAATGAAATCTATGTAAGCCCACGAGTTCAACCCTTGTTTACGTTCATCGGGTGCGTTCTGATCATCATCAAAGTGAAAATGATTTCAATTAGACGCAGCAAGATGACCAATGCAACAAATTCAAGCACGTCCGTGATGCGTACCACAAAAATGCTGATGGCAGTTTGTGTCATCTACCTGGTTGCGTGTATACTTGTGACTCTTCCAACGTATCTACCTTCGAACGTAATTTCGCATAAAATCTCAGACAACAAACAAAGCAACATGTCAGCTATCCTTTACCAAATAATTAACATTGTGATTTGCTTTAATAGTTCTTGTAATTTTGTCGTTTATATTACCTTCAACAAAAAATTCCGAGACACTTACGTTGAAATCTTAAGTCCTTGCTGTAAACACAAAACATAGAGAATTGAACGTTTCACGTTTTGATTTGATTGGATATTCAATGAAGAGGATTGCAAAGGGTGAGGAGAAGAAAACTGAGGAAGAAGGCAGTCTCTGGTTTCTGTTAGAAAGAAAAATAGAATACGACAGTGTTTTATTCCCAATTTGTTTCGTTCCTTTTACATTGAGATTAAGACGATTTTCTTCTCTAGCTTAATACAATTCATCATAGTTTTGATTCGTCACGCCAAGCGAGAAAATAATATCAGAGTCCTTAGCGGTAACGGTTTGAATTCTCGAGACCCAATCCAAGCCAAGTAATCCTCCAACAGCATTACATTCATTGTTACCAATAAAGGGTCTCTCATCTTTGCTCCTCAAAGATTTTGACTGGAACGTGATGCTCAGAAGATTGGTTGGATTAGTCGAGATATGATGATTAGCTAGGACCTTCGTTTGCCTTACTCTCTGTATGGCACCACTGTTAAGTCAGAAGTTGGAGTTCTTTAAACCTATTTCATTGGGAAAGAGAGTTTAAGAGGCAAGGGTGAGAGTAAAAGAAAGGGTGAAGTGTCGATGGTAATTTGATTTTGTTTTTTATGAATTGAGAATGAAAAAAATCACCCGATCTTGGTATTGACTGACAAGTCTCTTGAGACACAGATGTTCCTTAGCAGCTCGGAGACCTGTCCTGGTCTTGCTGATTCTGGTTTTTACGTCTGCGTCTGTCCCTCACTGTGAGTCAACGATGCTGTCAAGATAGTCCAAACCATCGACTTCTTCTATTTTTCCACCCTCAAGGGTGACGTGGATTGTGCTGATGGCGTTTGCCGTCAGACACTTGCTCTTCCCTCGATGGATATTCTTAGCCCAAATGCTGGTCTTTTCTTGTATTTGCTGCTTGCCGTGTGAGATTAGCGTTGGGTCGTCCGCAAAATCCAGGTTGTCCAACTGCGACGAGAGAGTCCATCGAATGCCATTCTGCTTTTATGCTGTGGCTGTCTCCATGATTCAGTCAATTGCGATTAGGAAGAGAAACGTCGAAAGCAGGCATCCCTGTCTGACCCCTGTTCGGGCTTCAAAAGATTCCAAGACCTGGCTTACGTGGACTACCCTGCAGGTGAGCCCATTGTACGAATTTCTGATGATGTTGGTGAGCTTCGCTGGCACTCCATGGTGTTGTAGCAGTTTGCATAGAGTTTCTTTGTGCACACTGTCAAAGACTTTCTCGTAGTCGAGTAAGTTGACATAAAGGGAGGCATTCCACTCTAGGGACTGTTCCAGGCAGGATAATGCGCAGCGGAGTGGAATAATCCCTCTGTAGTTAGGGTTTTCCTGAAGTCGATGGGCAGGTCGCTGCCTGATATTGTGATGTCTGGTAGGTACTGAGGGGCTTGTCGGTTTAGTAGCTCCTCAGAGGTTCCCCTCCATCGTTTCCTCTGCCCCTCCTCTCCTGGGGTGACCTTTCTGTCTTTGCCCTTTACTGTCCTCTCGGGTTTGGGGAACTTTCCAAAGAGCTTCCTGATTGTGGTGTAAAGGTTCTTCATGTTCCCATGTCGGGCAGCTTCCTCTGCATCTGCAGCCAGTGTTTCCACGTATGTCTTTTGATGCCTTTATGCTCTTCTTCACAATTTAGCGACATCTGTGTAGTCTTTCTGGGCTTTGGCGTTCTGTGCTCTTGTGAGGCTGTTATTGAGTGCTGCCTTTACTTTCTTCCTGTTCTCAATCTTCTTCAAGGAGTCAGCTGATATCCACTCCTTGTGACTGTGTGTCTTGTAGCCCAGCAGGTTGATGTCACCATCTCTTTTATTACCCTACATTTCTCGTCCATGGTCCTCATTTCTAGACGCTCCTGGAGAACTTCAAAAGCTGGTGAGAGCCAGCCTGTACTCCTCTTTCTTTCCTGTGTCTTTCATGAGTCCCGTGTTGTTCTGTTGGCGTTGGACTGACTCTCCATTCCAGTTCCTCTTCAGTTTGGTCTTCAATTTGGCAAGGAGAAGGTGATGGTCAGAAGCAGTGGCAAATTTCAGTTTCCCTATCCATCACTGCCACAAATGTCAGAGACCCCAGTTTGTGCTTTGAACAATAGAAACGATTAAAAATATTATTATATTGCCCCGGAACTGCTGTGTGATATGTTGATTGACGCACAGCTCAAACAAGGGGCAGAAATAAAAAACACGGAAATTTTAACACTGCTCTCTCTCTCTCTCTCTCTCTCTCTCTCTCTTTCTCTCTCTTCTGTCTCTCTGTTTCTTTTTTTTCTCTTTTTTATTCTCTCTTTCTCTCGTGTTGTCTTTCCCTCTCCTAATCCTTCTCTCCTGCTCCTCCTTGTCTTCGCTCTCCTTCTCCCCCCACCCTTTACCTCCTCCTCCTCATTCTCTGTGCAAGCAGAGGAAGAAACATGAAGCAACAGAATAATTTCAAAAGATCGACTTTATTCATTTTATTTTTTTTTATTAATTTGAAACCAATTACTGTTGACGGTTTTAAAGACATTAAAAAAAAATTGTTTTCACTGTGTGTTTCGTTATAAGAGAAGTTAACAAAAAGGTGGTCAACTGTGTAATTCGTTATAAGAGAAATGACGGATTAAAAGACATGTTTTATTTCTTTCCACTGTGTGTTTCGTTATAAGAGAAGTGACGGATTAAAAGACATGTCTTATTTCTTTTCACTGTGTGTTTCATAATAAGAGAAGTTAACAAAAAGGTGGACAACAGATCGGAGGACAACAGAAAGGTGGACACGACTGTTCCCTCTGTTGGTAACTTCTGAAGCTGAACTATTGAGCGTAAGTGTTCCATTCACCCGTACTTGTCTTGAATGTTATTATTGATATAAAAATAGTTTCCTTCACGTAATATAGGTATTTATTGTAATTGTATCCTCACACACCCTGTCAACTTACTGAGTCCCTATAAAGTGTGACTGCCTTGTGGTAGAGATTCAGTGAAGAGTTCTACCAACGTGAGACTGCGTGCCGTAAGAGGCGAGTTAATGACAAACTAGGTAGAGTTTCCCGAGAAGATCCCCCATGTTGGGGGTTTAGCTCAGGGCCAGCAACCCTGAATAGAACAAAACAACAATATCTTCAGAAACTGGCAACAGAGAAAATATTACACAGGGTCCAAGGAGGGAAGCACCCCAGGGCCTCGTGCGAATCTGGGATGTTGTCCGGGCAGAGTTCTGGACTCACGATGGGTGGTGGGTGAAAGCCGAAAGGAAGCCAACATTCTGATGTCGCCAAACCTCCTGAGGCCCAAACAAAGGCTCCTGGTTGGAGTTTGGAACGTGAGGACCCTGTACCAGACAGGTAAGCTAGCAGAGACCTTAAAGGAAATGGAGAACTATCAGCTGAACCTACTAGCAGTCAGTGAAGCAAGATGAAACCAGCAGGGACACAAACACCTCACTTCTGGACATGACATGTTGTACTCGGGAAGAACTGATGAACATCAATACAATTTTTGTATGGAACAGAGTCCTGGAAAGTGAGAGCAGGAACGTAGAAAATTGGAGACATTTCAAAACAAATGCTTAAGAAGGATACTGAGAACATTTTGGCCGAACAGAACAACAAATATAGAAGTTTTGAACCAATCAGCGATGCAGCCCTTAACTGATGTTATCATCCATCGTGGATGGAGATGGATTGGTCATATCAACAGAATCAATACGGATTCCATTGCCAGAACAGTCTTCAGATGGACGCCTGCTGGGTACTTGAAGAGAAGTCTACCGATGGAGATTTGGCGAAGGAGTGTGGACAAGGAAATGCGTAATATATGTTGCAGTTGGCGAAGGGTTGCGAAGCATGCTTCAGATAGAGACAAATATATTATACAACATTTTAAGTTGTCTGTTTGCAAAAACATCTCTTTACATCTCTGTATTTCTCATAATTCAAAGTCTCTTGTAAACCATAAATTACACTCGTTGTAATAATATAATAAAACAAATAAAATAAAATACATTAAACTTACATTCCATTCTGTTTTCTACACCACGGCGCACTAGTCAAACGTTGAATTCTGGTCTGTGACAGTTTTCACTCTTTATAATGAATGTCAGTGTCTATATATATGCACATACATGTATACATAATATGGTAATAAGAGCTTTGTAATAATGGCGTAGAAAGGCATTAAGTTAATTCTTTAATCAAGAAAAGGACTTGGCTTATTGTTTATGCATCTTATCCATTGAGAAAGCAAAAAACGAAAAGGCTTTGTTAAATGTTGTTTTCTGAGCACTAGACACTTTTTGTTTCTTTTGTCTTTCCTTATTCACAGCCCCCTAGCTGTGCTGTACTCAACATTAAGTAAGGAAATCATAAAGAAGACATCTCCAAGTCTTTTGTCTGTAGATGATGATGAAGGAAATATAGCCTCGCTCATAATAACATGCGCTGCATTGTGCGTGAATGATTAAACTGCAAGACTCGTGATAAGAACATCTAAGGTTTTAATGCTGGCTGTACTGTTCCTCTCTGTGTCGTCTTTACAGATTCTTTACCCCGATTCTCCTTAACTTATCCTCATTTAGTTTGGCTATGAATTTATTGTAGTCTAGAATTAAACCTAGAACAGATAAGCGTTCAGCGGAGTAGGTTATTTTGGTGTAATATTTTAACAAGCGTAATTCCCCGTTCTACGAGCGGAAGGGATGCGTACATTGATGGATTGAGATTTGCGCACCCGTGGGTTGGTGCGTGAATCCGTGAGTTGGTGCGTGCATCCGTGAGTTGGTTCGTGCACCCGTGAGTTGGTGCGTGCACCCGTGAGTTGGTGCGTGCACCCGTGAGTTGGTGCGTGCACCCATGAGTTGGTGCATGCACCCGTGAGTTGGTGCGTCACTACAAATGGAGCAATTATAGGTAGTGGGCTTAGAAAAGGAAGTAGATGTATAGTTCGTTTTGAAATAGCCCATCGATTTTTCCTTTTGTTTCTTTTATAATTTTGTATTTTTTGTCAAATTGAAAACAGAATAAACATTATTTTGGTTAACAATGTTTGCCACTGATTGCGTTTTGTAGATCCCAATCAACATGCCAACTTTGACTGCTTTTCATTTCTTCGTTTTTATCCCATAGTGCCACAAAGTTTGGGGCTTAGCTCCATTATAATAAAATTACAGGACAGACAATGATAACACGGAAAGCGTAACACTTCTCTGTAATGCGCTCTCTTTTCCTTTCTTTCTCCCTCTTCCTTTCTAACTCTTTCTCTTCATCTTAATCTTGTCTTTGTTTTCTCTATGTCTTCTTTTCTTTTGTTTTCTTCTTCTCTCTCATTCTCTTTCTTTTCCTTTGCTTCTATCTATTCATCTGTCTCTTTTTCTTTATATCTCTCGTGTCGTACTTCCACCTCCCCCTTCTCATTCTTATTCTTCTGCTCCTCTTTAGGAGCCTCCTCCGTATCTTCCTCTACCTCTTCCTCCTCAATGTACGCAGGGGAAGAAATATGAAGAATACGAAAAGAGAATAATTTCTAAAGAGGAATTTTATTCATCTTCATCTCTTATTCATCTCAAACCAAGTGCTGTCAATGGTTATAAAGGCAGTTTTTCTGTTTCTTTCCTCTGTGGGTTTTATTCTCCACAAAATAATGGACATCACCATTGCTTCTAGTATTCTATTTCTTCTCAAGCTGAACTGCTCAGTAGAACTGTTGGCAACAGCAGGAGGCAGGCATGAACAATAACGTTGTCTGAATGTTGGGGAGGGTGAGAAGGGGAAACGG
>JBDFRD010105823.1:0-13256 GCA_039654405.1 Bullina lineata
TTCTTCTTCTTCTTCTCCTTCTCCTTCTCCTTCTTCTTCTTCTTCTTCTTCTTCTTCTTCTTCTTCTTCTTCTTCTTACTACTACCGCTAATCTGGTAGGAACAAGATTAGAAACCAAACCGCTGAGCCTTGAACAAATCCAACTGGATCAACGATTGAAGCTCAAAACAGAAACAGTTGCCACGAAGACAAAAGCCAACAATGTGTGATGCTTTCAGATTTCCACACAATGGTTGAGCTTCACGGGTACAGGGAATCTGCTTCACATTGCTCGACATTTTTTGTTTCGTTTTCACAAGGGAAATAAATCTTGTAATGCCGTTGATAAGAGGGAAAAGTGCAGTCAGTTCCCCTGATTAAAACTAAAACAAATTAAAAATGTATTTTTTTTATTTTACGTTTTTTTACGTGTTTTAAAACTCCTGCTCGTCTTTCGACTCTTATTCATCTTCCTCTTTTCTTTTTCCTCTTCTTTTTTTCTGCGAGTATGAACGAAAAATGAGAGTGAAGAGAGAGAATGAGAGAGAGAGACGACTCCAAATCTTATAAAGTAACAACCTTCAGCACATTTACATGTCGTACACACGAACAACAATGGCTGAGGTTGCGCCTCCACCGACGAGAAATGATACATGTACTTAAGTCTGTCGTAGGTTTGTGGTTTACTTCCCCGCGAGAATATGCACATGGGCAGGGAGAGGGAAAATGGTGTAAAGTGTCTTTTCCAAAGACACAACGCAATCGCCGGCTGGTTTGAATTCAGAACACATGGATCAGGGGTCCTACGCTCTAATAATTCGTCCACCGTGCCACCCTGGTTGGGGGTTGGTCATGGGGTGAACAACCTTATATCTTACCACCAAAAAACAAGTAAACAAACAGACACAGAAACAGCAATTGCAGAGACGGCAATAAAGAAAATGTTACGTTCTGGATGTGATAGAACTTCTCAGTCATGCTGGGCTCGCATGACTGCCGTTGTGAAAGCTGAAAGAAAGTTAACAGCTGTATGAATGAAGGAGAGCCTAAACACCACCAAGACCAAGACTTCGGGGGCATCTGGCAAAGACAGCCCATAGCAAACAGTGGCAGGTATCCTTTGTTGATGCCCTGAGTACAACTAGGCCCAAATAGGTTGATGGTGCTGAGAAAACGTATGCATTCATTCATTTGGACGAAGGCTGGGTTCAACTACAACTTTTCTACCTACCTTCAAGGCATACGTGGCCCAATTGTGAGAGCTTATCCTGTTTTAGTAACGCGAAGCAAGGGATGACAGGACTCTTTTGTAGCCTTTGTCATTGGTTTATCTTTCTTATAGAATACGCCGGTGCCCAGTTTTCATGGAAAATCAGGGGGAAATCATGTTAAGTATTAAGTATTTTTCTCAAGAATACAACACGGTTATAAGATTCGAAACCAGGAACCTCAAATTTCGAGTCCAACTCTGTTACTATTCAGATACCCTGCCACACGATGCATGATCCATTGTATTTGTAGACCTGGCGCCTTTATTAAAAAAATATTCGGGGTGGAGCTCGGGGCACTTCCCAGTATACTACGATTGTTGGCACATTGCTTATTTTACCGATTATATTTCTCGACGAAATGCCAAAATAAAATGTCAGGTAAGCGGACACTGAAGCTCAAGATGTTTTAGTCATAGTTTGGCAAAAAATAATTTGGCCCTCAAAAGATCAATAGCCTGAATAATCCAGGCCTCGGTCTTGGCTATTCTAAGATTTCGAGTTCACAATGGGAGAGTTTACTTTTGTAGGGGTGACAGCGTTTGCTTTACTTAGAATAATCATGGACATTCAATAGAAAATGTTTGATTTCGAATAATTATGTAGAAATAGTTACGGAATATACTTTTCTAAGTTAAGAAATACATGTTGATATACATGAAGAGGGAATAAGTAGAGGTAATGAAGTAACATAGCCGAACAAGTAATCAGCCCTTCTTGTTCGCCATTTTCATTTTGTACGTCACTTCCCATAGTCGCCATCTCGACCTTCGCTCGTTGAAATTGGCACACAATGGACAATCATGAAGATATTTTGGATGCCCTGACGGGTAAGGTTTATATTGTCGGTACAGTGATAATGATCAACAAGTTTGAATGTTAGATAATTAAAATATATCAATTCACTGTCCAAACAACGTGTTTTGTTTACATTTCAGCCTATGGAAAAAATTCGGCTTCCTCGCCCAGTGCAGAAATACCCCCGATCCTTGAACAATATTTGAATGGTGTGGCAAAAAATGGAGAAACGCTGTGAGTGTTTAGATCTATAGATCTGGATAGGTTATCAAGAGCTACATCTAGAGCTATTTTATTTAGATTGTAGATATTAGAAGTATAGAATCTAGATGTAGGTCAGTCAGTTTTTTTCCCCGAATAGATATTGTAAATAGATCTAGTCGGTCACTCCAGCTCAGTGTGTTGTGTCTGCTGTGCCAATCACAATCACTTCACACGCCCTGGGGCATGGCACTTGTCTGCTGACGAAATATTTTCATTGAAATTTGGCAGGTGTGGGCTGTAGATCTAGTCCTGTGCAGGCCTAGATTTAGATTTATGTCCGAATTTTGCCACTTCATCCACTTAGATCGATCTCTAGGCCTGCTTATAAAATTATTTTAAAACAAGTTCAGATAACACTTTGACTACTCGGAGTAGATCTAGACCTAGATCAATAGCTCTAATTATAGCTCTTGTAGTGTAGTGTTGTAATGGATTTATTCATTGATTATCATTTGGATTATGCGAGATTATCCGCAAGCATGCAAACAAAACAAAAATGTAGGTAATAATAATAGAAGAATGATGGATAGTTTTTCCAGTAAATGAAATTTTAAAGTCAGACGTGCATACTTTGACTTGATTATTTTTTCAAAGTGAGCAGCTTGTTTCTAAAGAGAAACAGTTGCAGGTAATTTTCTTTTTATGCTCTTAGGATTTATTTTATTTTAATTATTGAGATCTGACCTAATGAGTTCTGGTGTTCTGTTTTCTCTGGAAAGATTTATAATAAATGCAAGTTGGCTTATAATGAATACCTGCGAATACTGGGATAGTTGAGGAACCAGTTGGAGAAAATTAGGCATATCTGACATAAGTTCATGATGATGTTACTCCTTTCTTAGTAGTCCCAAACATGATGAAGTCGGCAAAACGCATAGATTTTTTTTTTCTTCATTCATTATATTATAAAGTCATCACAACATTTAGGAGTCGGTAGATACCTCAAACTAGCATTGTAAAGTAAAAAAAAATAAGTCTTGTTCTTTTAAAGGATTATAACCACATCTCTTCTGGTTCATGGGTGAATTTCTAATGTTTCAGGTTTCCTTGGCCGCAACTAAAACCTTTGGTTGTTGGCAAAATGGAGCAAGTTCTGTGTGAATTGCGGCAAGGGTTAAGCTCAGAAAATATTCCCCCAAGGCCAAATGTAGAAAATGTCCGCTTCGATGTTATGCATGCAAGAATAATGGATGCAATGCACAAGTTTAATGGGTGAGAGATGTTTCTATTGTTGTTGCATGGCCCTGGATAAATAATTTATGTGTTACAAGAAACTCGTAACTTTAAATAGAATCTGTGAAACAGTCGTTCAATGTTCTGTATATCGTGGTGGAGTTTCTCAAAACAATTGAAAGCCTTCTATGTAAGAATGTTATGACTTAAAGGGTCCAGAAGGTATTTGTGATTTAAAACAAATTTATTTTTTTTAATCTTTGTGTTCACTATGTGAAATTTATTTGATTGTAATTAGTGTGTTACATGAACTCATAAAACTGAAAAATCTATGCCTTGAAGTGAGGTATATATATATAACTCTTTTAAAAAAAAGACAGGAAACTTAATTATGATGATATCATTGCTAAAAGTCTTTGCTTGTGAATTTATTCTCAATGGCTTCTTGCAGAGCTCCTTTCACCATTCAGCGTTTATGCGAGTTATTGACAGACCCCAGGAGACATTATAAACGTAGTGACAAGTTTATGCGGGGGCTTGAGAAGGTGAGTGCTGAGTGAAGAAGCTACTGATGTTCATAATTATTCCATAAATTAAAGAAAAAGATCTATAATGGTAATCTAAGCATGTCAGGTTTCTACTGGAACATTTTACTAGTTCAGTGACAAATACACTAAAGAGAAACAAGAGTCTGCAGTTTAATGATTTGCAATATTTGTCCATGTACTGCTAAGTCGAAAATAAAGTGAATCAAGTTTGAAGCTTGACGTTCAGAATGATTGGTTTAGTGATAGTGAAAAGTAACTGTTCAATTCCGCTAACTGATTCCTGGGCCATAGTTTGTATCATAAGATGCACTATTAAGGGGAGGTTTTTTTTGGGTTTTTTTTATTCTATAGCAGCAACTTATTGAGAAAGAATCAAACAATTTTTCTATTGAAAATTGATAAAAGTGCATCTCAGTATAAGTGTACACAAGTTAGAAATCTCTAACTTTTAGCTCTATTCTTCTATGAAGCATATTAGAACACACAAAACAAACAAAAATTAATTCGTTTCATTCAGCCCTGTTTCATGTGTACAAAGTTGGAGAATAAAAAATACTCAATCATGGTGAGAAAGGGATCAAATTTTAAAAATGGTTGAACTTAACCTCCGAGTGCTGTTTTAGTTTTAGTTCACCCCGGCACTCGAGCAAAAAAAGAATATTAAATGCTGCTTGACAAATATTGTTCAGTGTACTGGGAATTGGATCAATTTGAAACTGAACCTTAACTTAATTACTGCTGGACACCTGACGTGTTCAACGCATTGAGAATGGGTCAAGGCTAAAACTGATGCTTAATTATGGAATAGTTCGACAGTTAATGAAAGTCGTAAATTAAAATGAGAGACAAAAATTCCTGTTACTTTTATTTTGGGTTTTAATTTCAAGGGTTTGCAGAGTATTAATTAGATGTTATGAGACCCGGCAACTATCTCAAACATATTGAAAGTTATTCCATTTTGGCTTGTCTGTTTGAATGTTAGTAATGAATCTTGTGGACAGATCAAGGAGGTGATGGTTTGAAAGGTAAACAAAAATGGGAATTTGAACACGAATGTTACAAAATATTAACATAGGCAGTTGAATGTTTTTAAGGTATTTTTCCAGAGGAAAGTAATGGCCAGAAAAGCAGAAAATTCCTTGATAAAAAATAATATTTAGACGAACAACAGTTTTTATCAGTTTTGTTGTCTTGCCTTGTATGGAATTTCTGAATTTTTTCTTCTACTTTTCACTTTCTAGAATGTGTTGGTTGTGAGCACAGTTGACCCTTTCGGAAGGTAAGTAGATTACACACGTGCATTTACCACTTGATTCAAGCTGTGGATAGGTGTGTTGCTGGGTTCATTGATTTCCTTAAATCACAAAAGCATGTGGTTTTTGTGTCTTTTTGCCATAAAGAGAGTGTTGTTGGGTTATCTTTAATGAGACTGCCATTTGAAAAAAATGGTAATCCTGTATCAATGAGAAAAAAAAATGTAGCAGTTCGTGCATTTGCTCTCAGAAAGTGCTAAACGGCTGTCAAGCCAGTTTTAGGTAAGCTATATAAATGGAAATGATTGCGCTGATCACCAAAATTGTTTACCACCATTTGCCTATAGTTTTATTTATAATTGTCCTGAAGTGTTTGTTCATGTAGTTTTGTCTTTGTGTCCAGACCCATCAAAAAAACCACCAGGTGTTGGCACTCATTGATGATTAAAATTTGGTTTTATTTTTAGGAAAGTGGTCGGGGAATCATCAAATAAGCCACTGGTGAATGGCCTGGACACCAATGGGGTTTTCCCGATGAGGGAATCTAGTCTGAGTGTCCCCTTACCACCAGTGCCAGGCTGGGTGAACACACCTGTTTCCATAGCAACACGTGCACAGAATGCTCCAGCTGGTGACTCATCTCCTCTCCAGGCTAAACAGGTGAGTGTGTTAGGAGGATGAGGGAGTATGATGGTCATTTGTTTTTAATGGTTCTCACTGAGTACTGTGCGGTGAAGGGAGGTTTTGTGTAATGATCAGCCATTGTTGGATTAAAGAGAATTTTGCGTGAAACAATCTAGATCTTGTTCCTCAACGAACTTATCAAAAAGGTTTGAAGTGTTTTGATGGCTGCCATCAAGTATTAATACCATGGAATTGTCCCTTCCTTTTGTGACTTCACATTGTTTAAAAAAATGTTTCAAAATGGTTGCAGTATCAGCCTACTACTAATTTTTGGAACTACAGTGCTCTTCTCTTCAGAAGTTTGGAAAATGGGGTTACTTTTAGCGTTTACAGAATTCAATTCTCTCAACTGTGAGACTTGCTGTGAATTTTCAAAATGCAACATGTTTTTGCGAACTACTCAACTTTTCAAGGCGTAAAATAGCTTTCAGTTTCCTTACCTCATAGATAAATCAACAGGCTTCTGATGAAATTTAATGACAGTACAGAGATAGAGGTTGAATTAGAGGATGAGAGTGATGTAGAAGTTGATGAGTTAGACCAAGAAAGTGACAAAGACAACGAAACTAGAGAGGACAGATGGAAATGGAAGATTTGTGGACAGACGACCTGAGAGATGATTTACCCATCTACCTTTATGTGATAAAATAATAATGCATAAAATCATTTCTCTGTAGATGACTAGATTTTTCAATGATTACTATGAAAATTTCAGGGCAATTAATTGGTTCGCAATTTTTGTACATATTTGTGTTTGGAGTTATCCCTCTTTGTCTGGGAGTATTTGAAGTGAATTTCTGAGATAGCTTGGAGGTTAAGGGTTAACACAAGAAAAAATGATCAATAGCAAGTTTCCCAATAAAGGAAGAGTAGTGGGTTATAAACGGAGAAAGAATTAAATCTTTAAAAAATTTAGGCCTACTGATATTATGTAGCTTGGATGCCGTGTTCTGATGTTTGCCTTTCATTTTGTTCCCCCCTCTTGTAGTCGACTATAGATGGATCTCCTTCCACCAATGGTGTGTCTGCTGGGCTGTCCAGCACTGTGTACTCAGATCAAGGAGAAGCCCTAGCAGTTCATGCAGAGGAGGTTGTGGAAGAAATGGTGGTGAGTGAGAAGTTCTTATATCTTCAGTTTTTTAGTCAGGCTCTTGCCAGGGACAAGTGTAATTCAGTCTTTAGAGGCTGTTGTGTACACTTGTGACTGGATTGGTTTGGCATTTTTTATTACTTTTTAATTGTAATGAATACTGGTATTTGTCAGCCACAAGTATTTCATCATGATAATGCATTCTCTTTTCTTCTGCCAACTAAGTACACTTGCTGTTTGCTTTGGCAGAGCTTAAGAAGCAGTGAAGCAAATAACAATATGTTCTGTATATGTAATACTTTACGTCATGTTCTTACACACACAATATTTGTTAGTTCAAGGATTGGGAAATTAATAAGTCATAAGACCAGTATAAAAAAGTGATCTGATGTAATATTGGATTAGAGGAAATGCTGAAAAAATTGGTCTCTGTATACGAAGTCAGGAATATTAAAATTAGGCTTTCACGTAAATAAGTCATTGATGAACGTGAATAAGAGTGAACAAAATGTGGGGCGCAAGTCTAATATTGCTTCTCAGTTTTCTTGGAGCAGGCATCAAAGTTTTTTTGTTTTTTTTTAATTCAACCATCATTGCCAATGTGAACACAAATCAAAGCATTGCACTTATTAGCATAGACATAATCACAGTGGCAATATGATCCTTAAAGGTAACTATTTAGTATGAAAAAAGTTTGGGAATTGTGAAGGATTTACATAAATGTGTGTTGACCTTTGTTAACTATGGCAACCTTAACTCAGCCATCCCCTCTCATTTCTGAGAAGCCTGTCAGTGGAGCCCTCCCATTTTGAGGCTGTTTAAAAAAAATTGTCTAGCCCACACTGATACAGCCTTGATTTTTTTTCTGTATGTTAAAATAAGTCAATTATAACTAGTTTAAAACGCTTCACAGATTTGCATTATCTTTTCTGAATTTTAATGAAATTTCAAACTAGAGACCCTTATTTATGCCGGCAAAGTGAGTGTGTGGGTGCTGGTGTTTTGGGTTTGTGACCCTTTGTTTGACGACTTTTTAGCCTTCTTTGGTTCAGGATGGAGGTCATATGGATCTACATCACTATCAAAATAGTCAGTGTTCTGATTCTTTCCAGATTGCAAAAATATTCCTCCTTGTCTAGGTTGCATGTAATATTTCAACGTAGATGTAAATCTCGTGTATAACATGTTTAGATGGCCAAATGTGGCATAAATTGATCTCCCACACTAGAGACTTCAAACTTGATTCTAAACATTGAGAAGTAACTAGTGATTATTTTTGTGTGGCCTGTTGCCGTGCAGAAACGGAGAACAAATTCAGAAGTTGGAGCTCACGTGGGTTGTGAGATCAAGGCTGAGCCATTGCTTGAACACACTTGCAACTGTTCTGAGATTAAGAATGAGTGAGTTAATGCTTCTCATTGGAATTTGTAGGAGTTATTACAAATTTGAGATCGAATCTGATATTTTGCTTTGTTTTCTAACCATTGGCATGATTTTTTAAATAAGAAAATTTAGGTTGAATTGGACCTTTGTTATAGAAGTTTGCTGAGTCCTCTTTCAGTTTGACCCACTTAAATGTTCATTTCAATTCCACCTTTTGACTCCTTGTGGAACATAGGCCTCAACAACAGCTCTTCATCGCAATCTATTTTGAGCTGCCTTATAATGTACTTCACCCTTGGTCTTTCCCACTGCCTTCATATCTTTATTGATCAAATGCTTCCAGCTCTCTTTGGGTCATCCAGCCTTCCTTCTTCCCTTTGGATTCCAGTCTAGGGCTTGTCAGATGATGTTGTATGCTGGCTTCTGTACCTTATGCCCGATCCATCCTTACTTTCTTCTGGCCACGAAAATGTTACTCTCATTATATTCTAATGTACGACTATCATTGAATTCACACCATTTACAGTTTATGCTGCATGTCAAAAAGTCTGGATGCCTGCACCTGTTTGGAAAATGGTTTTAGGAATATTTAGTCGGTTTGTGTGGACTGGTGGAAATCATCATATTATTGGTCCTGGAGAAATGTGAGCGGGAAATCAAAAAACGGAAATTTCATTGGCTATTATTCATAGTTATTTTTAGACATGACCGAAGGTTGCAGCAGATTGGCGGTGTGGGTCAACATACTGACCCGACGCAGATCCTGTTGCGCCGTAGTTTTCATTGACCGGAAGCCATGATAGTGGCACATTTATCGTCCAGGGTTAATTAAAGACTATTTCCTTTGGTTTCTGCCCAGGTCACCATGGACACAACAGAAGTTGGACCTGTTGCCACAGATGGAGGGGAGGCCATGGCAGAAGAGGAAGAAGAAGAACTGGAGGCAGAAGATAAAGAAACATCTTCATCATCATCATCATCCTCTTCATCGTCTGAAGAACTGTCCACATCATCTGACACTGGTGAGTTCTCATTGCTGCTTATAATACTAGTGATGTTGAGACTCAACTGGTCCTTCTCACTGTGTTTTTTTCTGTGAACAGTACCTGCACCTCATTCCTACAGACTTTGAAAATGTGAATATATTACCCACTACTGGAATGTCCCTTTTTCTTTTCTTTTTTTTTTTTTTTAATCCTGTGAAGAAAGCAAAATGACAGTACTAGTTTGTAAGTGAAGGAAGCAGTGCTTTATAATGGGAGTACAAAAGGTGAAATTTTTTGCAATCAAATTTGCTGTAGGCCTGCATTCTACGCATTGCGATGAGTATCGGTATATAAAATGGGTTTTGTTTTTTTTTCTTTGAGATATAGTATCATTAATTCATTGTCTAATGTCTCCTCCCTTTGTTGTTCTGTCATGATGTTTTTTTCTTACGGCCTACAACTTTCACAAGATTTAATACCTTTATCTGTGATAATAAAAACTTTATTTGCTGTTTTCTCTGCTGTTTCTATCAGGTGAGGGGCCGGTGCGAGTACCCACATTTGGCATGGCAGTCAGCTCTTCTGTGGACTTGGCAGATTCAGAAAATCGACCTTGGGCAGTCATCGCGAATGAGGGTGAAAACAGACTGGCAGACTCTACAGATTCTCAGAATGGGCTCACTTCTACTTCAGTGATTTCGGCCAACGGCCTCTCCACCAGCTCCACCTGTGGTGCTGCTGCTGCTGCGGAGGCTAAGAAAAGCCCTGTTGCTCCTCAAAAATCATTGCATGACAGTGACAAAGCCGTCTCTACGGCAAGAGAGGAAAGAGACTCTGAAAATCTCAGCTGCAGCACTGTGACGACTTCAGAAGTAGGGGAGTCGGAGCCGGAGGGCAGGGAGGACTCCAGCTGTTTCCACAGTGATCCCCGGCAGTCTGAGGAGAGTGTGGTCGCCATGACAACCTCTTCAGAGGGTGCGGCTGCTCTGTCAGAGTCGTTGCATGAAAGCCCAAAGATAAGAACCTACGCCCAGGTGGTAGCCTCATCCTCTTCATCCTCATCCTTCGCATCAATGGAAAACATGAGTCTAGATTCAACAGAGGTCTGTGACAGTGTTGCTGGCCTAGAGCGTTTGGTGGGTTCTGTTCAGCCGTCTCCCTCATCCTCGGCAATACAGTCCTCTTTACTCTTGTCCAGCTCGCCATCATCTTCTTTGAAAGGGAGATTGGACTGCGAGGAGGCTTCAGAAGCTGAGCCTGTGGCGAAACGCTGCCGCCTGTCCGACGAGCAAGACCACACCAGCACTTTAGACACCATCTGCACCTCGCCCATCTCTTCATTGTCCTCATCCTCATCGCCATCCTCCACCTCCACTCCGCCATCTCAGCCCAGTGAGAGTGTCACCTCTCCGGAAGCACAGACGTCCACTGAGACAGCAGTGCGGGCAGATTCCAGTGTGGACACCACAGACAGGGACTTTGCCACACCCAGCCCGGAGGTGAATGCCGATGAGCTCGCTGGTGGTGATTGCTTCTCTGAGAAGGAGAGCTTCGAGCCAGAGGCCACAAACTCCTCACCTCCTCTGTCCTCCTCCACAGATAGCACAGGGTTTGAACCACAAGGCGAGGACACCGGCGCCAAGAGTACATCGGTGGAGACAGAACAAGTGGTATCATCAGGCGATGTGGTGAAGATGGAGTCTGAAAGCAGCGGTGAGGCTGTAACAACAGAGGCGGAAGAGCAAGTGGCAGGGGAGGCCAAGGAAACGCTGAAGGAGGAGAGTGTCGATCAGGACTGAATCCTTCTCAAACTTCGCGTTTCATCTTCAGATTCTTTACTGTGCCAGGTTGTTAGGATTCCCCCTGCCCGGCTGTCTGGTGAATTGGGTCGTTATTCTCGGTTTTACGCAATGCTGATAGGAATCAGAAAGTGGAGGAATGGCACCTACTATTGCATGGCAGAAAAAAAAGAGAGTATCAATGAATCATGGCCAACTGTGTAAATGTTCACTACAGTGAAGTGAGTGCTGACAAGTACTTACGGCGACAAATTATGGGACCATGTATATAAAATGAGTAGCTAGAATCATAAGTCATTTTTCATCCCTTTTTATACGCAAGGTCAATGCATGTGTTTGAACCATTCATCGCAGTCTGCTACAATGAAGGTTGTTCTGTGGGGAGATGGAGGGCGGGAAAGTCGTCTTTTTTTTTTTTTTCTTCTGAGCTTAGAAGGCAGCAGTGTGAAGCTTTCCATCGAGTGATGACGTACCTGTGAAGGGTTGGCGGCAGATAAGAAGTCAACTCTTATGTCAGGTGCTTACTTGCGTCAGTACGCTTTCCTTTCTTTTAACGGGGAGGGGGAGAAAAACATACAAGGCAGAAAAGATTGGAGGAGAGAGCAGGTTTTTTTATTTGTTGATCAGCATTGCTATTCTTCGCTGTTTGTGTTCATGAATCTAGTCTGTGGGAACTGAAACAGATGTGTGTGTGAGGAGATGAGGAGGTCAAAGTCAACAGTTCATCAATGGCAGTGTTTCCCAAACTTGTCCAGTCCTTGACCCCATTTAGTACAACCAAAACTACCCATGGGACCCCCCTCTCTCCAATCTCAGTAAATACCTACAAAAACTCACCACCACCACCTTTATAAGCCTTTGGGAAACACACACGTAGCCTACTGTTTTTCACGTACACAGATAACGTATATCAAATTTTATTTAAATTTAAATTTAAAAAATTATTCAGTAACAAGAATTGGTTTAGTGTATTTTATTGAGAAGGGTATGCTTGGGTTTACATACAGACCTTCCATGACCCCGGAAAAATCTTGGCCCCCATTTGGGAAACACTGATCTACGGTCATTTGGCTACTGTTTCATTGGTTTGGCCGTTTGTTAGGGTTTGTGTTTGCAAGTGTGCCACAGAATTGGAAGGAGGAACGATTTGAAATTGATGTTCAAATTTCTTTGTATATTTATGATCTGTCTGTTTGTTCCTCATGTTAATAAATGTGATGTTACGGTTCAGCAATTGTACATCAGCTGTGTCTGTGCTTCTTCTTTAGTGAGGTATTAATTAGGACTTGTCGTTTTGTTTATTGTCACGGATTCTCTGTCTTGTCTGTAATTGATGAAAGAATTGGGGTAGACTCATGGACTTGACCTCAACTGTATATGATTATGATTTGAAAAATTGAATGAAAGGACTAAGAGATAACGATTAAGTTATTAATCTTGCAGGGCAGAAAAGTTTGTAAAATCCAACACACATTCATCAAACTCTGTGTGGGTCGTGAAAAATTGTTCGAGGAATCTATGATTTGGGAAATACATGAAACGTTACTTTGTCAAGGGGGACAACCAGAATGACTAAAAACCAGAGTGGAGAAAGAATTCTGCTTGAAAATGGAATACAGCAGTGCTCAACTCCGCTGCAGCGGGACCTTACCAGAATCCCTTTTTTTCTCTCTATGTAAACTCAATTAGATGTGCTTGGGTATAACACTAATAACAGGGCAAGGGAAAGCCCGAACTTGGATACAGCGGGAGAAATCGAGCGAGCTGGAGCCTGGAGGAAGAATCAGAATAAAGCGCGACATCTTTTTTTTTTTTCAGTAACATCACGGACCGATCTGTGCCCGGCTTCATTATTCCCTGGCCTGGCCACTGTACTGGGTCAGGAGTGTGTGTGTGTGTGTAGGGGAGGGGGAGGGGAGAGAGAGCTGTGCGGCGATGTGATTGGCCAGTCCAGGGTAATTCCCCTTTGCATTCCTATAGCGGGAACTCGCCTACAGCGGGATTTTTCTTCTGGAACCAAAAGTCCCGCTA
>JBDFRD010105934.1:0-13255 GCA_039654405.1 Bullina lineata
CTTCTTCTTCTTCTTATCATTATTATTATTATTATTATTATTATTATTATTATTATTATTATTATTATTATTATTATCATTATTACTGCTATTATTATTATTATGTTACAACTATTACTATTATATTATTACTTTTATTATTATTTACTTTTGTAATTATTATTACTGTATTATTTTCTGATGATTATAAATAAGACTGAAAGAAAAGTTCAGGCTGTAATAACATTTCTTTTTTAAACCTAATGTTGAAATCTTAAATTAATTAAAAGGAAAAAAAATTGCCCACTCTGTCTTCTCTACGATGTCATTCATAAAGCCAGAAATTTATGACACAAGTTAAAAAACCATGAAGAAATAGCATTCTTACTGAGCTATTGAGTGATTTCATTTCTACAGGCTACAGATTTTATATTGTCTGACCTTTCAGCAACATCCCCTCCCCGTTGGCAACAGACAGTCTTCTCTCATCATCTAGAAGAGTCTTCACTCCCTCAGTCCATGCTGGGTCAAGGTCGCCATCGAGCACAACCCATCTCAACAGCTGGGATGGGATCTCTGGGACGTTCTTCACATTCCTTCTGTCAACATGTTTCTGGGCCTCCACAAAGGCTTTGGTGGCTAGCCACATGAAGTACGAATCTTTGGCTATTTTTCCCAAAAGCCCACCTTGCCAAAGGCCATCTTCAAAAGTTCCAAGCAGCTATAAAGAGAAATAAAGAGGAAAATTAGCAGTCTGTCAAAAACAATAATAACATCATTCTTTTGCTTAGAAAATTGCTGGATATTTATCGCTTTTAAATATTTTGACTTTATGGCAAAAACTGCCCATCCCAAACTTATGAGAAAGCATATCATCGTTTTATTTAAATTGCAAGCATTATTCATGCAACATTAAAAATTAAAAAAAAAACATAAACAACTTACTTCTTTTGGGGTCATAGCACCTGGAAAGAGGTGTACCACATCAATCTTAGGGAACTCTGCATAGTCTGACGGCTCCTTCCTTGCTTCTTCTCCAGCTGTCTTTACAGCCTGTAGTGACAAGATGGAGAGGAAAGATAAACAGAATGAAGCACATTTCACCCCGAGCAGAAAATGGGTTGATGTATAAATTAGTAAAGTTCTTTCAAGGTCCATAAGGTCAAAACAGGTGGAGTTCATCCCAGATTCATGAAGTGTAGTAGATTATAATATTTCACTACCTTGACAGGACAACAGTCTCACTCAAGGTTACTTCCCCGGCAAAAATTTACACATTATATTTTGGTTGGGAGTAGAAAATCAGGTATAAAATGCCTTTTCTATAGACCAAGTCCCACAGTTGAATTAAATCAGGTTGGTCTTGTCCTACTCTTCTTCTACGTCTACCTGTGTTCAATTGTGATTCCAATGCCAAGTATGAAAAGTGAAAATGTTCTTATGCTTGACTGACATTCATTTTATCCTATTTTTATTTCATTTGGACTTCGAAACATTGCACTCAATTCAGACCATACACTAACAATTTATTAATAATAGCAGAAAGACAAACAGAACTTAAATGTTCAAACATTTGCATAGATTAATTTGAAAGCAAACAAATATTCTGTTTTTTCTATAATACTGTCCAGATGGATTTGAAGTAGGAATTTTGAAAACATTTTACTCTGATAATCCTTGCATTTACCTTTGCCATTGAAATGTTGACCTTCAGCTTCTGCAGTTTCTTCAACCCAGTTGACTGCTTTGGCTTCAGATCTTCATCAATGTCTTGGAGTAGCTGTGCAAGAAATATTACACATATTCAGTCAAGAAGAGTTCCATTTATTTAGTACTTTAGAAACACACTTTGATTGACCAATAACCATCACACATGCATTAATCATTGCTCATGGCAAATCAAAGGGAAAAGTGACGTATGAGTGGACCATTCTATCTGTGGTCTAAAGAGAATGATTATTAAATAACTCGGAGCTCAAGAATGTATCAGACAGCAGCACTTGTCATAAGTCAACTAAAAAAGTTAGCAGTATAATACAATTCTGCTAATATGCTGCTACACCACAAGTAGATCAGAGCCCATACTACATTGTCTCCAGATGGATGGGAAGAACAACTGAAATGTTCATTTTAAAATAATGATCATCAGGACAATATTCTACAGCAAGAACATTATTCTGCAAAGCACTTTAGAAAATAAAGCATAAAAATGCATGCCTTAAGTAAAGTTACCTCAATAGAGTACAAATTAAGCCTTAGGAGCAGTCAAACATAAAGAGCAAGATATATGTTATTTCACAGACCTAAAAAATAAGAGCAAAACATTTCATTTTTAGTAAAATCAAACTTATTCTCAAAAATTTAGGAACTGAAACAGAGCAAACAGACCACTGACCACAATCATGTCTAAAAAGCACATATCATCACACAACATACTATGTACCACATCTTTACAATGTTGAAAGAAAAAAGCCCCACTAAGTACTACAACTAACTTTAAAGCAAAATAAAATTCTAATAATATCAGAAAACCAATGAAAGGACCACAATTCTTTTTTAAATCTAATATTAATGAAAAGTTGAATAAAAAGAGAAAACAAAATGTGCAACTGTTACGTTTGTGAAGCTGATTTTTCATGATTTAAAAGAACTCATGACAGCTTAAAAATTGGCATTCTGATACAGGCATTTCCATTTTAAGGATTCCATTTGTGAACATTTTCTCACCATGACAATAAGAATTTTTATTAAAGCTCACAACCTAAAAAAAACCAACATGTAAGAACGTGTCAAGATATTTCAACAGAAGCATGTTAAAAAAATTAAAAAGAAAATAATAGCTAGCTAAATGCCAATGAAGCAATGAATTAAGAGTTAAGGGTTGAGGACGGGATGAGAAGTAGAGAGGATTGTTCATTCTGTTGTCATTGTTAAGTAAAAAAGGGACAACAAGAGAAATGAAGAGGAGATGGTGAAAGGAGGAACAATTAAACCAATAAATTCCATTTGTGAGAGGGAAGTGGCATTGAGGCTTCAACAACTCTATAATGGGTAATGGTGACAAACAGGAAAAAGGGAGGGAGGGGGTAGTTGAAATCAGTAACTGTGAGCAAGGGAACATTCCATGCATATTATATTAATCAGAAATAAAAGCCAGTAATTGATTTCTGACTGGTGAGATGAGCACACAGCAAATGGTTCTTTCGAGTTTCAGGATAGAAAAGATAGTGCGGTGGGGTAAGGGGGATGATGATGCATTGTATCCTTAATTCATTTCAGGATATTACTGTTTCCTGCCTAAAGAATGGCTGTGCAAGTAATTCTTGGATTGGTTGAGAAAAGCCAAATGAGAAGTAATGTAAATTTACTATGTCCTATGAAAATAAAAAAAACTATCCCAAAGTGATTCCAAATATATCTTTGGCACAAAAAGACAACAATCATATAACAATATTTGCAAAAAGTGAATGACACATCTTGTGAAATTTTGATCTAAACTGTTTTTCTAAACTTTATTTCATTTCTTGATGTGACTTAATATCAGGTGAGATTACAGTGCCCATAGATTAATTTTGTGTGACTGACGCTACCATGTACTGTTTAAAAAAAAATCCATCAACTATTTTGGAGCTGTATCATTTCCTTGCGTCATCCAAAAGTTGAGTTATGCCATAATCTGTTCAAGCTAAAGTGGATTGCCTACTTTACATGAACAAGGTCATTCACTCAATGAAATATCTCTATGAACAGAAATGTCACACCCTTCCTGTTTGGTACAACAGGGAGCAAAGCAAATAATAAATAAAAAAAATGCAAGGAGATTTGTTCAAATTACTTACATCCTTATTTTCCTCATCTAAATCCTACAAAGCACAGGGAAAAGAGGCTTTAAAATGTGTATCATGGCAAATATCATAGAGCATTCATGATACCGTATGTTCAGCACTTTAATATATTTCTATTTAAACTCCAGCCTTTACTGTGTAAAAGAAAATTATGAAAAATATGATAATTATCAGAGATCAATGAATACAAATAAAAAATGCAATTTTAAATTCAATCCATTTTTGTTTCAGTGGTCGTCATTTGTGTTTAGGTCATCTGTGCTGAAATAATAATGACAAAAACAGTATTAAATTCTAACTCTCATACAAATACATTTTTCCTACTGACATTTGCATGGTCAACCACAAAAAGCATCCTTAAGAAGATCCACACATTTGTGAACAGTTGCCTAAGGAAGATTTTCAAGACCAAGTGGGAAGATAAGATCAGGAATGAGGAAATATGGAAAAGAGCAGGACAGGCGCCCATAGAGGAAAAGCTAGGAAAATGAAGACAGAGATGGATTCGGCACACTTTATGGAAATCATCAGGTAGCATCACCAGACGGGCACTGCAGTGGAACTCCCAAGGAACCCGAAAACAGGGAAGGCCAAGTGAAACATGGGGAAGATGTGTTGAAAGAGACAAAGGAGGAACAGGACAAACATGGTCAGAGTTGGCAAAGTTATCCCGGGGCAGAATGAAGTGGAAATCCCTTGTGTGTGGCCTATACCCTGTTAAGGGTGAGGGGCAATGACGACTGACATTTAGCAAGATTGAATTACCTGTGTTACAGAAAATGAGTACAAAAGCCGGGCACTTAAAAATTACCTTCAGTTTCTGTTTCGTCTGGAACAAGACGTCTCTGTCTGTGGTCAACTCATCTTTGGAATGATCTGGAGCAAAGAGCTTGTAGTTCAACAGATTGATAGTTCTTGCCAAGGTGTGGTAGATCTTTGATTTCCCACTTCCGGATGGGCCAGCCAGGATGACTGGAATTTTGGACTCCAGAGCTGAGTTGAGATTAAGAACCTGAAGAATAAAGCATAAGAATGTCCAAATTTAACTTCAGGGTAATCATTTTAATTCCTAACTTATGCTTTCCTGTACATTTTCAGACCAAGTTATTATAAAATCTTCTCCTGGTAGTTTTAGTTCAGTTCAAAATATTTCAATAACCACATTTCATGTGAACAGCAACAGATTTCTTGTTAACTTTCTTCTTCTTCTTCAGTCATGAGCATGTACATTAAAGTAAATTTCCTTCCACAGCATATCCTGGATTCATCAAATAAAATTAGAACAGATGATACTAGATCACCCCCTGGACAGGGTGCTACTTCCTAGCCGAATATGCCAGTTCACAATTTGCATGTGAAAGAAAAGAAGGATACAACACAGCTGCTATTAAGATATAAACCCAGTCATAAACGTACAGAGAGAATGAAACAGAACATTTAAAAATCAATGAATCATTTCCATTCTTCAAGAAAATCAAGACATTTCAGCATTGTCCTGAAAAGCAAACCAAGAATTACTTATACATGTATTTATCCATAACAGCCCAGGTCAACATCTACAGTATAAGAAAATCATCTTCTCACCTTGCTGAAAAGCAGCTCATTGGTCTCCATGAGATCCTCCTTGAAGACCTCCCTGACAGTGGACGCCAGCTGTTGGTTGATGGATGAGTACTCGCTGCTGGACTGTTGAGTGACAGCTGTGGGGAAGACTTCCCGTAAAGTGTCTAGGAACACTGTGAGCTCCTGGTTTGTCCCATAGTGAGGCTCCATGATTTCCTTCAGGGCAAATACCAGGCAGTGTTCCTCGGCCATCTTGGGACTCTCCTCTGCACTGCTTGGCTTCCACTCTGGTGCACCTGCGCGCAGTCAATGTTTTATTGTGTAATGTTGTGTTCTCTAAGAATATCAATATTCATCATACACGTATTATATTAACATTAAAAAAAAGATAATAGAGTAAGTCAGATTCAAGGTTCATATTTATGACACACTTGCCTCCAGTCAAGAACATGATCTTAAATCATCTGTTCTAGTTAGTGATACTGAAACTAGGGTAAAATTTTATTATTTGAGCCTGACAGACTTAAAGAAACTACAATTAAATTTTAGACACAGGCTTGATTTGAGCTTTTTATTCAAGACTTACCTTCACGTCAATTTTTGTCTTATTTGAGAAGTTCCATATAGTACAAATTCCAACTTCAGAAATGACAATTTCTCTTTTTCTCAATAATTCTACAATAACATTACTTCTTCCAGACTGCGGTGGATGAATATTTCAAAATTACCAAAAATAAAAATAAGTACATTCTTTTACTCCCTGTTCCTCATTTAGGAATATTTCAAACTCTAGACTGATCTGTTCTTTACATTGCAGAGTAAAAACATCTCAAACCTTCTTCTCCATCTCCATCTCCACAAATGTTATGAAGGAAGAAAGAGTCTCTTCTTTGGTACACAGCAAGCAACATGATTCGTTTCAGCTCCCTCAGGCTGGCTTTGTGGACTTTTTCTTTGGGCAACTGATAGAAGGATTTAAATTAGAAGTTTCTATGAAAAAGCTTTTACTGTAATGTTTGAGAAGCAAATGATGTCAATCAAAATGTAACACAAATGGAACAAGTATTGACATTTCAGTTTTGACAGAAAAAGACAGACCATGTTTCCTTCCTATTTTGTCAGAAAAGAAGGTAGAATTCTAACAAAAGATATCTTTACAGATAGTTGCTTTATAATTGTATATCTGTGAGCAAACCCTGAATACAATTTGAAAACTATATGTTATCAAGGTTTTAAGAAAGTGAAATCCCATAGTATAACAGTTGTAAACAATTTTCCCTTGTTTCTCATCTGATACATTTTCATAATAACAGGCTATCTTCAAACCCCAGCAGTGACTCAGTAACTGTTAAGGATTAATAACCGTGATGAAAGGGCCAACAATAAGTACGATTTCAATCTATTGCACAGGCTCTGACCTTAATTCAATCCAATAACCTATAGTTACACACACAACAATCTGAGTTAAAGCTAATACAAGTCCCACTTCTATTATTTAATCATTGTTAACAGTGAAACAATAATTCCAAAACAAAAATAGATCCCCTGAAAAATCTAAAAAAGAAAATTCCAAATAAAGAAGCAAAAACTGATATACTGAATGTCCCACCTGACTCTCAAGGAGTCTGAAGAGCAGGGTAAGTTTCTTTGCCCACAGTTTGTGGTCATGGAAGCCATAACTTTGCAGTGTCACGGAGACGATCCTTTCAATGTCGGGAACAATCAGTGCACATGGTCTCATTAGCACCTGAGGAGACAGCAGACAAGAAGACATATAAAAAAGAAACAACATTGGATATCTGTGCAATACAGCAATGAGGGGTTGTTGTCTTCTGTACAGCAGTAGCTTAAGGACTAATGAGCAGATAGATTTAATGAAAAAAGATCATCAGATTTTCTATGCTTCCCAGGAGTACTTCGGTAGATTCAAATTCTGAGAACAGATTTTGTTTTAATTATGCGTGAAGGATTTTAGAAATGAATAAAACAAAATGTAAAGAAAGATTTGTGTAACGAATTTGTTCTTGACTGTTGTTACTTGAAGTTGTAACAACTGTCTGCAGATTTTGTTTTAAAATTTCTAACTGTCTTTATCCTGAAGTTGTAAGGGCGCTCTGATTTTGCCTTCAAAATATTTTGACAACATTACAATGAGTAAAACAAAGTTTAAAGAATTATTTTTGAATAGAATTTTATTATGTCTGTCTTTACCCTGAAGTTGTAAGGAATTTCTGCTGAAGCTGGATTGCTGGCATTAAGCGTCATGAAGCAACCAAAATTAGAGCTTGCTTGGATGAGTTTTCCATTGAACATGACATTTCCCAGCATTCTATGCACGTAGGAAGGTTCTCCGTTCAGTTTTGAGTAATCAGGGGAGGTTCTTCTACGATTGGCTCTCACATGCTCTGTAAATGGAGACATCCAATAAACTCTTATTCAAAAGGAAATAAATTCTGTAAACTTATTCCCTAAGAGTAAATACTGCTGGTCCCACACCATATAATAATATCATTATTTTTTGCAGACATAAAATGTTCAAGATAAAGGTCATTAAACATTCATCAAAAGGGTTTTAACTTTATTCATTTTAAACCAGTTAGGGATGAGGTCAAAAATAAATTAAAATTGAGAACTAATTGTTCCTAGACTTTATGTTCATCATGATGAAACATACTGGATACAAGTACAAGCTGTAGCCTTTTTATTTACGTATGATGTGTATGTTTCCCTGTGGAGAATCATAAGATAAATGATAATAATGCTATGATAATTAGACAAATTAAATCTGCAAAAGCAAGTACCTAGATTCTATCAAAGAATACACACATACCATAGAAAAGTGGCGGTGGCTTTTTACTCTTGTAGAGATCTGACTCCTTTATCTCAATCTCCCTTTCAATTGAGTGTCTGCGCTGGTCTCGCTCTGCAACCCATGTGTCTTCAAAATACGTCACAAGACCTTTTTCCTGAAACAGAAGACTTACTCTTCACATTCTCAATCCAACACCCATATGACAGCCCACAAGAGTTAAAAATGAAAAGCCCACTGTTTTCTGTATTTTCTTTGTCCACCCCATGACACTGATGTCACTTTTAAAGCACTTAAATATTTTGAGTAATGTTACCATCCTAATGACTATAAAATCAATAATTCTCAGTGTTGAATACTAGTACTCAAAATAAGTACAAAAAAGTGGCAGTACACATTTCAAAAAGTTTGATAAAGCTGGAAAATTAATAAGTCACAAACATCCCTTTATCCCACACTTAGGTTTGATTTTAAATGTGGTACACAGGCATGGAGCTAGTTAGACCTCAAGCCTTTATGATTTTGAGTCACCATTCTTGAAGTTTTTAAAAGCCAGAAGCAGCGCACCTGGATAATAGTTGTCTAGTTTATCCAATATGCCCATATAGAAAATCACATTTCTCAAGGGATAACTACACACTAAACAATGACGGATTGAATGTTTGTTTGAATAACAACAAGCAGGTATCTGCAAATATCACGCAATGAATTCTTACATTGAACCCATGGGGAACAGTTCTTTGTCTTTCCATAGCTGAGGAGGATTTAGGCTCCCTTCGAGGCAGTGGGTGAAGGGTGGTCAGGGAATTCCTTCGAATCACTTTGTCTCCCATCCCAGCTTTCTGAAATGTTGCAATGCAATTCAAATTTTCAATGAAGGCTGCATTTATGAGCACGAAAAAAATAAAGCAAAACAAACAAAAAATTATAATAAAAATAAAACAGAATGTCTTTAAAAAATAAATTGAAAGAATATTTGAAAAAGTGAACGCTAGACTAACAATGTTATGATGTTGGAATGTGGGCTAACTACAAAGAAAGGTTTCACTATCTAGGGGATACTAATTTGGAGTTGGTGCTGGAAAGGACAAAAAACCTAAATGGAAAAACACTTCATTATTACTATTTTTGCTAAAGGATCCCTGCTCTTTCTTTTAACCCTCTCCATTCTAAATGGGAAAAAAAACAGTTTTTAAAAAAAAATTATCAAAAGTCAAAAGATTTAAAGACAGTTTTGTAAAGAAAATGACTATATATAAATGGCACAATTAAATTAAAATGTATTTGTCATGGACTAAAATTTTATTTTAAAAATATAGAATCTATCTGTTAAGGAAACGAGTTCATACTGAAAGTAATTGTTCATAAAAAAATATTTTAAAAAGACATGAAAATGTTCCATATTCATGACAACTGATTGGTAACCAGTCTCTTCATGTCATTTTTTACTACCAGAATTTTTAATCTTTAGTCTATGACACAGACCTCAATCTAAACCTTTTTTTATACACCATTTCTAAATCATACAAATTCAGTAAAAAACAGAAAATTAGTCTCACTGATTTTGTACATCAAAACAAATGATTCCACACATTTTCCATTTTCATCCCTTTCCTCCAAATAATTGTTTCCTAAAATGTCCCCAAAATATTCCAAGTGAGAAAATAATGCAATGGGTGCAGCAGATGTATTGGAATATGAAATCAGATAAAGTATTTTATCAGTAGAAGAAACAAATATAAAGACACAAACAAATAATTAAAAAAATGAGACGTCTAAATAAAAATAAGGAAGCAATAATATCCTTATAAAATCCATAAAAACAAAGACAGATAATAAAAGCTTGTCCAAATCCATTATTCTCCAGAACTCTGACCAAATCTGTTACCTTCATAAATTTTTAAAAAAGTAAAAAAAAATCATCAACTACTTCTCAAGGATTTTTTTTCATTTGTCATATAACAAAATGAATATGTTTTAATGAATAGTAGAACTTCAATAAGATTTGTTTAACAAAACTAAATGAAACTCCAGGAAATAATGCAAGAAGTAACCACACTTCATCTTCGTTCAGGACTTTCTCAGGCTCACAGAATTAATCTACAGACAAGCAATATTTTTTAGGGTTACACAAAGACAATCGCTTATTCTTCACTTACTTATATTCGTAATTCTTATTTTACATATAAATTTCTCAGTTCTGAAAAAGGCCAATAACTTTTTTTCTTAACACTCCCATGAGTATTGGGATAAAACTAAATGAGGGGACAGAAAAATTGGCTGAAAATATAGAGATAGATATAGATATAACCTGGTTACACATATATTTTAACAAACATTTACTATAGCTAAAAACAGAAAGGAAAGAATAATGAGAAAATCATATCTAGCCAATAAAAAAAAAAGATTATAATTTCTGTAGAGAAAACATGCACTGGAAGAGATTCGCAATGTATCTGATAAAAACAGGATTATTATTTTTCTCTTGCAATGAGGCAAACTTCATATGCAACAAGTAAAGAATAAATTGTAATATCCAAAACATAATATAAACAAACTGAAGTTTTTATGCTTCATGAAAGTGAAATTAAAGTTCATAAATCAAACCATCACCTTCAATACCAATCAAAGTCAACAAAATCAATCTATTCTTATTAAAATTAGTTGACGCATTAAACCAATAACCACTGCTTACCAAAAATTATTTGAATAGTTCAATAATCTTATGAATGTCAGAGCTTATGTTAATTTCTTTTTTTAAACTCTCAAAAAGCAACAACACCAATGAATCTCTTTCAAATGAACTAGCTCAATGAATAAAATCCAAAAGAAATTGCATCCTTAAACTACAAACAAAAAAAAGCTTCTGTAGCCATTTAGTCATAAGCCAAGTGCAAAAAAAGAAAGTACATGAAACACTACAAATGTACATGAATTTAATTTGACATACCATTGCAAACACCTGGAATCAAAGTATTAATGAAATTCAGTAGGTTACATTCCACACATGGCTTGCCTTAATGGCCAAAATTAAACAGTGAAAAAACACGCACACATTTTTATGGTGGAAAGCAACAAATTGATACATTTATTTTATTTGGTCTCAATGCTTATGTTAGACTGTTTTCGCAGAGGTCAGTTGAGCAAATTAAACTGAATGCACTACTCTTTGGATACTTGTAAAGTTTATCGGTTGATAAAATGAAAATAAACTATGCCTCTACTGCAGTAAATGTCAAATAAGTCAAACATGCTTTTCATTTCATCAACCAAGATCTTGATATTTTTTTTGTAATTGTATTTAGTAAAGACATTGTTCAGGAAGCTTGTTTTTCAGCTAATATTTCATATGTGTAATAGTGAATTTTTTTAATGCAATTTTTACATTTTCCTCACCGTCTATCAGCTTTCACAGGTTGACATTTGATCAAATAACATGCTTTTTTTTCTTTCAAATTACTAAAAATTCACGTTGTGTCTACCAAATGACAAAAGACATTATTGGACAATATCATGGAACAATCTTAAGCTGCAAATATTACAAACTTTCTTTTTTCAATCGCCTGAAAAACAAAGTAGTTTTATTTCAAATTAAATGACTTCAATTTCATAGGGTGATGGTTCCCAAAAATTATTCAAGTTTCTTTTCTTAAAAATCACTAACTATATAGATTATCTACTGTTAAAAGAATCTAATCTACCCTATTTTGAAAAACAGCAAATGTGTGAGTAATATTTGCCTCTTTCCAAATCAATCATCAAACAAAATGTCTATTAATAGTACAGCTATTCTTTGGGAAAAAAAGCATTGACTGTGATTTAGTTATAAATTATATAAGCGCGCAAGCACTATGAACTAAGAAACTGATGTTAAACTGTCATGTTTCCCTCTTCATTTCCTAGTCTATCAATGTATCAACATCCAATTTATTTGGTGTTCAGAAATAAAAATAAATGTACTGTATACTTTAAACAGTCTGTAAAGTAGGAGAAAGAATGAAAGTACAATATTGAATCAACTTCTATGCCATTTGAAAACAGTATGAAACAGTTTTTAGTTTGAAATTCACACTACAGGAACAGATTAATGATACACCACTCTATGACAACAATAGTTAGTAAGAGATTACTGTTTACTGGATGTGGCTTTTTTATATATATTTTTTTTTTTTTAATCAAGGAGCAAAAGGCAATAATTATGCTCCGCCACAAATGTTATATTCAAATTAGTATAAGTGACACAATGACCTTCAAACACCTGAAGTTGAAACAACTAGAGGAGTTACTGATCAAACACAAGTCCATTAACTGATCTGTACATAATGATGACACACTGTTAACACAACCACTCGGCTTAAGGCAGATACTTCTTTCATCTCTGCAAAGCAAGTTTACCTTATCAAAGTGGGAGTGTCCTCTGATCTGGTACTGGTTCTCACTGTTGAGGTCCAGGGTTCGCAGTGCACTCCGCATGTAGTCCAGTTGTTGGGCTGTCACTGACATGAGACCTGGAGACAGAGCAAAGGAGAAATAGAGACTTGGGGAGAGAAAGAAAGAGAGAGAGAAAGAGTGAGAAAGAGAGAGGAGAGAAAAGGGATGGGTAGGAAGAGAAAGCTAGAGAGGGAGAAAGAGAAAGATAGAAAGACAGACTAACAAAAGTGATAGACAGGCACATAGATTGACTAAACAGACAGACAATCCATAATAATTAGACAGACACGTTTTGCTAGCTCAATGCCAGCTTTACCAAGTCAAAAATTAATATAAAAATAACAAAAATTGAAAACCACACAAACGCATTGGTTTCTTCCCAGGGCTTCCGACACCACAAGGTGGACGGCTACATCCATGGCACATGACACAACACGGCAATCACAACCAGACAAAGCGACAAACAACGTAGCAACCCACACCGGCTGGGAGAGGTAGACGTGGACAACACGTGGACCCTCTAACACACCCAGCCGGAACTGTCGCAAACTCGGGAAGCGGTAACACCACCAACACAGCGGACCAGACAGCCATACAGACACCACGGATACGATCCCGGTATCCCCAA
>JBDFRD010106045.1:0-13254 GCA_039654405.1 Bullina lineata
ATTTTGGACCCAACTCGGCTTTTGACGGATTCACGAGGTGGACGTAATGAACTTCTTCCACTTTGTTGTTTCAGTTTCATATTCATTGCTGTAATTATTACTGTATTTATCTTTTTCTCAACACTTTCACGCCCGAGATGGTGGGGGGGGCAATATGCTTAATTTTGGAACACAGAAAGACATCCCGGGCGAAGCCTGGGGCCCAACTAGTAATGAGCTAATTTCATTGATATATTTAGCTTGAAGTGGTAAGGTCAAGAAGTTTATAAGGTAACCCTTGATGTCAAAACCACTCACAGAAATAATACAACATACTTAAACGGTTAAGTTCCTTAAAGGCCAATGAGGCCCAAATAGCAGGAGCCTAACTCGACTTTGGTAGCAGTAAGTGGGACATAACTTTTTGTCCTAGACAAGATACTAGTCTGTTGTCGGTTTACTTTTCCAGCAGAGTATGAAGGTACCCAGTTTGCACCTTGGTGGGCAGAGGAAAAAGTGGTGTAAAGTTGTTTTTTCCCCAAGGACACAAAATGGTTATGGCTTGGATTTGAAGCCAGGATCTTTAGGCTGGGAGTCTAATGCTCTAACCATTTGGCCACTACACCATCCAGTATTCTTAAAGATATTTGCATGATGCTTATAAAATACATCTATATTGATTTAACAGTGTTAACTTCAAGAACTGTCAAGACCAATCTGGAAAAATTGCAAGAAATGTCAGTTTTGTTGTATGAATGCAAAACATGGATGTTGCCAAAAGGATAGACCAAAGCATTTGAACATGAATGCGACAAAAAGTTATTAAAGACCCTGTACAATCAACATAAAGCCAACGATTGCAATGGAGAGAAGTTCAATATAATTGCTGAATACTTTCTGATTCAATTCTTATTCTTCACTTTCTTTTGTTAGCTCAATCATTTCAAAGCATAATTGTATACTCGCACAATTATAATGTGAAATAAATAAGCAACATGAGACTTCAAAATTATAGTTTATCCAAACACATTCTCAATTCCCTTCTCATCCAAAACTACATTAAAAAAAAATTCAACTTAATTCTGTCTTTAAAAATAAGTAATAAATAAAACAAGAAATGTTATAGGCTTGCACTGTTTTGTTCTAAAAATAAATAAATGTATACCAAAAAGCCATTTACCATTATCATTTGATCTATTTAGCAAACTCTATGATATGAAATAGAGTAACTGCTTGACTTTGAAGTTGTTTGCTGCCATTTTCAACAGCCAGTTTCTCCTCCACCCTCACATCTCTCTCTCTTCTTCCTTTCTTTCCCTCTCCTCAAAATGCTGAAATGTTGATGAGTCTGGATCCTAAGATTTTTCGTAGTAAGAACCAAATATCCTATACTTTCAAACAGTAATACATACCTTTTCTCCAGGACTACTGCTGTAAAATGTGACACAAGGATACAATTCTGATGCATCAACATCTTCAAAAGCAAGTCGAGGTTCCTGGACAAGAATAAAACAAACCAGATAAAATAAAAACAACCCTACTCTTCTCTTCATACCCCCACTCACACACCTCACTCTCTCTCCCCCTGCCTTTTTTTTTCTCCCCAAAAATAATTTGTTCAATTTTTTTCACAGTAAACATAAACTTACTTTAACTTACCTCAGCATTTTTGGCAAAAGCCAAGGTACGTGCATCCATGTCTAGTATAATGGTGATATAATCTCCTTGTGTGAAACTGGACAGAGCGGAGCTGGTTTCCCCATTGTGGTACAGATTTCCACTGTAGGCACGGTACAACCACATGTCACCTGTTGTTCGGTGGCCACAATCTCGTACTGGCCACTTGGACACACCTACACAAGTACCTTCATTTCCACGATTCTCTCGTACTATCAGAAACTGCAAGTTCAAAAAAAGTAAATGCACAATGAAATGTGGTGAGATAGAAAATAAAAGTTCTGACAAATCCATTATTTCCTGTTTTTCACAATGCCATGGTCTGGAAAATATAAATTGTGTATTATAATGTTTTCACAAAGTACCTTTCGATATCAAAGCAAGTAATTATTTAAGCTTATGCCACTACACAATTTACCTTCCACTGGTAGCAACCTGAGGTCATCATGGTGCTACCTAAGCCATAGCCTCGTCCCCCAGACCCATGCACTAGAGTGTGAGACATCTCAACTGTACAAGCAACAGAGCGGTCTACATCAAATGCTGCACTCTGAATTAGCACACTTTCAGGAGTGGTTGTAGTGTTGTCACTTCCAGATGCACAGTTTGGAATGGTGGACTTCCTCTCACATTCCAAAACTGGGGCCATGGAGGGCTCTCTGCTGGGCCTATTTCTGCACGGCTCCAACTGACTCCACAGTTGACTGCGACGTTTGTGAGCTCCAGTTATAGCCTGGTTCATAGGTATACTCCAAAGCATGCTGGCCAGGCTATTAAATAGGAGCTCAACTACCTACAAGAATGAGTCATAAAAAAATAAAAATAAACAGTTAAATATTTTGGGAACCCAGTGTTATTTCCTATGGAAAGATACTTTTTTTCTTCTCCCCACCCAGGTATAAATTGGGAACTAACTAATTGTCAATAGGTCATAAAAACTTCTAATAACCATTATCAATTTCAACAAAATTGATGAAGCTACCCTTTTTACACTTCTGCGTGTCTGTAGTATAAAATTACTTAAATCACCATCAATATTAAATCTGCTGTATGCTCTTATATTCCCTGGCATAAAAAAAAACAGTCTTAGTTAGTACTATCACTGTTGCTCAATAGATGCAGCTACTTTGTAATTTCATATAAAAAGTATTCATTATTACTTAGACGTCTCTTTTTGGGTTTATTTATATATTAAAAGAAATACCACACATGCCTGCATTTTGTACTCTTTCTCCTCATGAGTGTCAAGGGATGGCAAAACAGTGCCAAGAAGTTGGAGAGAAAGCACCCGAACACGAAGACTGTCAAAGTACGGCTGGCCTGAAAAGACATTTAAAGCTGGAACTGACAATTCAATTCTTGATAAAACACATGGATGCTACTCATAAAATGACTTGGTACAACACTCTCGCCTTCTTTTTGTTTTCTGTAACATATTACAATTTAAACAGCTTTTACCTTCTCTGTCATGTCCAGAAGCGAGTAGGATGAGGCACTGAACCCACTTTTTTTCCGTCAGGCGTCTTTGCACGCTTTTGCTGGCCATCACATGACGTAGAAACACAAGAAAGTCTGCCACAGTTGACATGAGGCTCTGGTTTGGCTCTGGATAAAGATTAAAAGAAATGTGAGAAAAAAGAATTATGCGACCATAGAGTCCTGAAAGTTCTTAAATAAAACTGGCAAGAAACTTCTACATTTAATGATTAAAATTAGAAGGACGTAGAAATTCTAAAGCTGTCAGAAAGTGAAGTTGCGTGAAAAAAATAAAGACATATCTATAATCATCACTGTCAAATAGTTAGAACAAAATAATTCCCAATCCAAGGTTCCTTGGTTTGAATCTGAACAGACACAGTGTTGTGTTCTTGAGAAAAGCACTTTATACCAGTTTTTCTTCATGCTACCTAAACTGGGAAATGCTCGCACTCAGTGGGCCTCATTGGCCTTAAAGGATCTTTACTTACATCATCACAGACATTTTCACACTTAAAACTTACTTGTCTGTGGACCATGAGATGATTGGGAAGTTTTGTGCTTCAGTAGTCCATCCAGTTGTTTCCACAGTAACTCGATGACAGTCTGAACCACACCACCACTCAATTTGTCTGCAAAGGTCCTGAAATAGCAACAAACAAGCATCAGTTGTTAACATGTTGCTTACCAATTCATTACTTAAAATGATGATACTCAAGTCTTCAGTGGCACCAGCAACATTTTGAAGCATTCTGTTTGCCATGATCTATCAGCAACTAAATATCAATTACGGGCAATCAGTATACTACATATTAATTAAACAACAACAGCCTTTATTTCTTTATCAACAATAGAGAATAATTATATTATTATACTCATTGCACATAACAGAATAGTAAAGACTAACAGCAATCAGCCTACCCAACAGTGACAGATATTATCTGCAGCAGCCGCAGGCTGGACACACTAAGAATAGTGGAGAGATGAGAGGGTTCTAGCTGATTGACCACTGGTGGTAATGTGTGGGGGTTGAGTATACTACTTGTCCCACACAGCTCTAGCAGCACAGGAGGGAGGCCACAAGACACAGTGAGAGACACATCAACTGGTTTATATTTTACACTCAGAGCCAGGATGGACGATAGCATCAGGTGACTCTTTGTGTCTGAAAATTATAAGATATGGTTACTTTATTCATTAAAATGAGCAACAAAAAAAACCCAACCCATTTATGTTGCTTGTACAGTGTTTTTAATTTTATCAAGAGCTTCAGCTAAAATATTATGAATGTAGTTGTCTGTCTGATGACTTAAAATTATAAACTCACTTGTTTTCAATATAAAATTATCTATTCCCTTCACAATGATAGTTAAAGTTGATTGAAATGGTACACCATTATTTATCAAATCATTTGTCTCCTCGAACATGACTAAAAGAAATGAGCATTGGTGAGAATTAACACAATGACTTCCAAGCATGTTGAATGAATTCTACAATGACAACTTTTTTTTCTTAACTTCTAATACATAAATAGAAATACACATTATTCATAATTCTCAGAAATTATAATAAATTAATAATTATATAAATTTGAAAAAAAAAATATTCTTCAAATGGTAAACAATATATATATTTACTTTCATATCCCGGTCCTAAAAGACTGCGTGATGAAGTACATTTATAGAACATTGATAACAATTTAATTTAAATATCTATTAAGTGAGTTCAGCATATGGAACACTTGCAAAATGTTTGTAATTTTACTCACAAATATCAAGGATGTTATTAAAAAAACAAACAATTCAGAAATAAGCTGGACTGCCTTTGGAAACCACACACTTTAATAAAAAATGGAGGTTGTATGGACTTTGGGAGTCACTGACTTAACAAAGAATGCTGCAATGATACTGCCAGGTATAGCTGTGAGAAATCTGCCCAGGGAATAGAGAAAGGGCGACAACAAAACCATAAACAACATTTTCTTCTGTATGGCATTCACTCCACTACAAAAACAATAGATGGAGAACATCAACTTACACAATCCTATTTTCTCCACTTTGATCAAATCAATGACAGATTGAACCAGCACTTCATAAATCCTGTGAACCACCAACTGAATTTCTTGCTGGGTCTGACCTGATGCAGCCTTGATGCCATCCTGAATATAAATCAAACAATACCTGCATATGTATAAATGTCTACCAGAAATTATTCTCAAAAATTAACTTTTTCTTTTTTCACAATTTTGCGTTACTTAATTTTTGACAATGTATGAGCATCATTAGTGAGATCCAAATTACAGTTGAATTGCAGTTTTACTGACTGAATTTCTTCCATAGTCATTTCAAAATTACTTTTTCAATAAGTTAATGACAGACTACTGACAGAACATGTTCATATATTACCTGATAGTGGTATAACTGATTGGTGATGCTGGTGTACTCTGAACGTAAAACCAGTAGGCCAAAACAGCCAGCCAGGAGTTGGAGGTGGACTGAGTTCAGCAATGTTGTGGTTGGAGAACTGTGTTGTCTAGATACATCCTCTTTCTCTTTACCAGTGGTCAGCAGTTCAATTATTTGATTCAGTGCATACAGACGCGACTGAAGTGACATAAAGAAATGACTGAAGTTTAAAAAAAAATATTGTAACTCTATGAAACTTTGAATTGATGTAAAGCAACACAGAAAATGTTGGGGGTTGGTCAAGGGGTTAACAATCCCTCCAGTAAAAAATTAAATGTTACAAAAACACTGACAAATGAAAGGCAACGCCACATCTTGGGAGGCGATGAAGAATGCAAGAAGCCCAACAACTAAAGTTGAAAGGAAGCTGTCGAGCAGATTTCTCTGCTGTCTGCCAAGTCTCTTCGATTTGGATCATGGAATGTTTGGACCATGCATGAGGCTGAAAAAACTGCCCATGTTGTCAAGAAGATGCACAGGCCTATATATATCCTTGGAATTAGCAAAACCCACTGGAGCCGGTCTGGACAGAAACATCTCTAAATTCAAGGGAAGCAAGAGGCAGAGGCAGGCCACGAGAGACACTGAAGAATTGTTGTGTGGACAAGGACCTGTGAGAAGTTGGGACACATATGGAAGGAGCTGCCATAAAGTACTCAGGATAGAGGAAGTTCGAAATCACTGTCGCCTATACCCTGCCAAGGCTATGATGATTTATGGTAAACATAGAGAATAGAAACATGAAAGCAAATCACTGCACAGATTCAGTGAAAGCTTATATGGTTCAAAGAGCTGGAGCTTGTTTAGTTTCAATAGCATGAAGAGGAACAGATAACAAATCTCCTCCCAGACAGTACACTTAACTGTCATTACTTGATGGGAAGAGGAAAAATGCACTTTGAGAATTCTTTTTGGAAGTTCAATATGGCTTCTTTCAGGACTTGAACGCAGGGTGCTCAGATTGGGAGTCCAAGGCTCTAAACTTTCGGCCACCAAGCACACATGAATGCACAAGAGAAGAGGAATTAATGTACATATGATGAATCGGAAATCAATGAAATTGCAACATAATTGCACATCTGCTAATGCTGGTACAGAAATAAATAAGATTTGTTGTAGAAGTGTTTTGTTTCACTTCAGCCTTCTCTTTTGCAGAAGAGCATTTAGTCTCTCTAAACTGCTAATGACAAAATTAATGAGAGTATGCATCAAAAGCCATACCTCTGCTCTTTCCTGTTGTACTTCCATGGCCTGTACCAACTGATCAACATCAACCATGTCAGCATAGTTGTTGCGCTGATCTCCACACACAAATTGTAGGAGGTCCATTGCCAGTTGACGGTGTGGCCACTGAGCTACCTCCTCTCCAGATAAGAATAGCTGGTGCTGACTGGAGCTAGGCTGCCAAGGGATCATTGCGTCCAGTCTTTCCTGGCGCCAACGCAAACGACGTAACATCTCTTTGACTTTCTGTAAGGAGTTCAGACTGGGACCTGTTTCAGACAAAAATTATAATGCATAGGGAAACACAACAATATTTACATCTCTTATTTCAGCTATATGAAACATGAGGAGGTGAAAGACAAATATGTTGCAATTTTTTTTCATACATGGTGAATTTAAATCTGATTTCTACAGACCTATCAACAAATTACAGGCAATTTGGATAATGAAGACACACTTCTTACACACTGATTTCTGCATTTCCAACCACAGCATTCTGGAACTTCTAGTCTGATATATTTTAAAACATGAATAAGACATGGTGAACCAACAGCATTCAGCATAAAATTACATTTCTGTCTTTTGTGGCAGGTCAGTGTTGTAGCTCCAAAACTTTCAAAAGAGGGAATACTAATCATAAGCAAGAGAAATGAAATTAGGAGCAAAAGAGCTAAAAATCTATACTATATATGGTCTGCTCAAAACAGTATATTGAGTCATTTAATATAACTAATTAGTTAAGCAAACTCCAAGCATTGTCATAAGGTTGAATTTTTCATCAAAATGAAAATCCAATAATTTTATAAACCATGTCATTTGATGCAACAAAGCATTTTCATTTTGAAATTTACAATTAGCATTAACAATGTGCTGTCATCAAAAAATACAATGGAGTTAAACATAAAAATTTGTATTGAAAAATCCTCAAAAAGTACAAGAACAAAATTCACCAGCTCAATGTAATTTTGAGTAAACATTGAACAAAAGGACCATTTTATACAAAACAACAAGTTTTATTCTTTGTAGCTAAAGTCATCTCTTGTACACATTTATGAAAAAAGAATTTTTAAAGCCCTTGGAAAATGTTTCATTTCTTTGTTCAATTCCATGGTCCATATGGAAAGGTAAAAATGTTGTTTTGTGTACTACACTTACCCAACTGATGCTGAGGGCTGAAAGGGTTGAGAGTGGGCGTCGCAACTCCATCCCTGTGACTGCTAGAGAGCTCATCCTAGGGAAAAATGGATATATAAGTGTTGAGTAAATAAAACAATATCTACTACACCAGCATCCTAAGCCAGACCGATATTTTCTCATTTTTCTCAAAGAAAAATAGTTGATCTATTAATAAATAGCTTCAAGTCAACATCCAATCCCAATCGACTAGTAGGTAACAACAGTTTTATGAGAAGCCCAGCTAGATTCCTGGTCAATCGTCAGGTTGCGAAGATTCATCTTCATCTTAAAGCTGAGTACAATCCAATTTCAACCTAAGAAAGCTAATTTCATCATGATTCACTATCAAGTGTCATGTCTATTAATACTAAGAACTTGTTTGTAGAATCTTTACAAATGAGTCAAGACAATATTAGAGATGAACAAGTTTGACTAGTAAAGTGCTCTTCCAAATATCAAAGAGCCAAAAAAATAAAAAAGATCTACATTTTCAAATTTTAGTTTCTAAATATATGTTTAATAAGTATTTTGGATGTCAGCTGCAGTCCTAACACTCTTACTTAACTATAGTTACAAGAGAAACGTTCAAAATATATAAAAAATGCAGCATAAAAGTTGGGATATATACGTAAGCATGTAATGGCAAATATATCAATAGCATACACATGTGGAGACCCACATTGTTCAGACGCAACAAGATAATATAGTTACATTAAGCTTAACCCATTTTCCAGAGTTTTGTGAATAATGACGACTTTTTGTTCTTGTTGCTTTACCAAAGATATATAAACACTTTCAAATTATCATAAACTTTGCCTTATCAATTGAAATGCAGTTACATACCTGAGTGTCAGAAGGAATATCTGGTAAACTCCCTTGTCTTGTCAATTGTCTTCTTGGAGAGAAATTTGATGGGTCCCTCGGCTCTGCACAAAGTGTATAAGAGAGAGTTTTTATTTTTATTGCTGCACAAGTTTTATAACAATGTCAGTTGTCTAAAATTTAAGTTTTATTGAAAAGACTTGTAGTTGTGTTCACAAAAAAAATTATTATACGTAACAAAAATGGATATGACAACTGAGGTGATATTTATGAAAATATACATGATTCTATAATCTAAAAGCAGTCATACTTAAATATTAACCGCCCAAAAAAGCATTAAAGAAAAAAATGTGGACATATACACACAATAAATCTAGCTCCGGAATGAAAGAGAAAGGAATATTTTACTGTCTCTTGACCCACCTTCATGCTGTTCCACATTATTTTCATTTTTTTTTAACAAATCAGAAGATTCCCCTGAAAAAGAAAAAAAAATTAACTTCTTCTTCTGCTGCATTTAACAATGTGATATTTCATAAATTGGTTTATAGCATACCATGGTTATTGCTTAATACATGATAGTCACTAGTCACATTAATCCTAAAATGATTCCAGTTATGCAAATATATGAGGCTGTTCTTTTTCAATGTTCACATTTGTTCAAGATAAATGTTTTTAGACTGAAGAAAAATAACCCAACAATCTTTTTAGTATCAAAAAGTCTGATTAGATCTAGTAGTCATATTTTGCAAATTAACATTTAAAATTTGTCCTTTTATCTAGAGTACCTAAGCCATGGCAAGAACACTTACCAAAAAGAGGAGGTCTCACACGCAATAATAGGAAGATACACTTTTCCAGATATTTCACACAGGTATCTTCATAACTGGGTACTTCTTTCTTTTCCAGAGGACTTTTATAAGTATTTTCCCGAGTTTCTTCATCTGTAATCATAATTCAATATTATCAAACAATAAGAAGTCTGTTCATTTTATTAATGCAAAATTAAAACTGATACACACATATTTTTTTTCAAAAAACAAATTTCTTCCTTCCATCTGAAATGCCTCCTCTGGGTATCATATGCCTCTGGTCTGAAAACTACTGACCTAGATCTAGACTTAATTTGATCTTCCAACATTGAGCTGTCTAGGACTAGAAATGAAGTACTGAACACGGGTATCAAAATGTTGCAGCCATGAGCTCAGAAAAAGCACAGAACAGTGGAATCACTGCTATCTTTGTCAGCATATCAAAGCAGTACAGCTACTGCCTTTCATCTCAAAGCATGCAAAGAGTATCTGTACAGCAAAGTCACTAGTCGGTACTTAACAATAGTCTCTTTGTATTTTGAAAAGGACACTTGATTACATGTATCTCAAAGTGTTGAATGAGATAACAATCTGACAAAAGCACAATGCTTTCCTCTTGACAAAAAGAAAGAGTATCATCAACCTAAGTTCTGAAAATGAATGCAGTAAAAGAATTACCATCTGTATCGTGCCTTTCATGGTCAGAGTAATGGTCCATGCTTTCGTCCAGAATTTCCCTAGAGTGTTCTGGGCTCTCTGACACCAGGTCTTCCTCTCTGGTTTCACTTGGAAGTTCAAGTTTTGTATCTGTAGACCTCTGGCCTACCAATGTCTTTTCAGAATCTTCTTCAGAGCCACGTCCACGGAAAGAAACAAGGACACTGCGCATTTTGAAAACTAGTACAAAGATAGACTCCAGCTGCTTGGTGGGCCTTGAGAATAAAAAAACAAAACAAACAAATTATTTCATGGAGTTCTGTTTTTAAATTCACTTATGTTTTTAAAAAAAAAAAAGAAAATGTTTTCATAATTCTGGGAAAAGGAATCCAGTCATTTTCACAGACTCATAGCTCCTTTAATTGAATCTTATATTGGAAATTTTATTTTGGTAGGCAAAGTAACTTTAGCAGGAAGAGATGTAATAGTCAATAAAAAAAAAAACCCTTGTACATGAAGATCATTGCAATCATAATGTGATAAGAAACAGGAAGAGGAAAACAAAGATGGAAAAAATCTAATATTAAAATATAATTGAGAAGCATAAAGAGATTATAAACAAGAAAAGGAGAAAGAGCATTTTACTTTTTTCTCCGGATTACGAAAATTGCATGTTGCACTTCTTTTAAATATAATGTTCTGTAACAGCACTTAAAACAAACCTTTTTGTTTGAAACAAATACAAAAACTAATTTTACAAGATTACTGCTTTGACTCACCAGTTATGCTCTCGTATGTGCTTCCACAAATCACAGTGTTTCAGTAAGGCAGCCAAGAAAAATCTGCTCACACTCTCCAGACATTTCTCTTCCTTCAGTTCACAAGTATTTAAATCTGCCCAACACAAGATGAATAAGTTTACACAATGGTTTTTTATTGGATTTTAATCCCATATAAAGGGGATGACAAGACAAATTTTCTATTGTTCAAAAAGAATAGTTTGCTACAAATTCTGCAGCTTACTTCTTTGTAAGTATTTATAGAACTAATGCATAGGAAGCTATCTCAGCCAAGTAAAGAAAATTACCACAAGTATTTTTGATGAAGGTTAAAAATATACCTTGGTGAAGGGCAAATTCCATCATGAGTGCCAGTACTTCATTGTTGGTGTCCGTTGGCACACCCAAAGCCAAATCCAAAAGTTCATTGGTTTCAGTATCAAGGTTGAGCTCATGACATACACTTGACAAAAGTTCAAGTGTTTCTACAGTTACTTCTGACAACAATGGACTCATTTTTTCTGAAATGAAAGAGTATCTTTTAATTTACTTCCTAAAATAGTATTTCCAACCCCCCTCATTTCAAATATCTTATCCTTCAAATGTTTTGACCCTTTCTCAAAATTCTTTTTATGTAAACTTGGGAAATAATACACATGGTAACTTAAAATAAAAGTAATTAACATCCTTTGATATGCAGAAATTAAAACACGACTACTTATTCTAAAGTTCATAGCACTTGAAAATTATTTCTAAGCTGTACCTATGCTCATATTGACTTTTTGCTTCACTTTGCATGTGGATGAATATAAAGCTAAAGTGATGAGTAACTCCACAACAGTACATGCAGTCTTCCTTTGACAGGTCTCTATCAGAATGAGCGGCATAGTCTGCTGTAGTATAAAAAAAGTTTAATAATATCCCTTTTCATAAATCAACAGCAAAGCTTTAACAACAACAACAAAATTCTCACTATGCTGAGCAGAAGGCTGCAGTCCATTACTGAAGAGCGGAGAGCTGAGCCAGTGCTCACATTGCTGCTCACATGCTGATTTTGGGGGGCCATGAAGCATGCCCCCAATACAGCTTCCTACCACCAAACCACAAGTTCGCTCCAAGTCTACAAGCCATGCCCACGGCTTCTGATTGGCAGCCAAACCATCCTCCCCTGCGAAATTAATCAAGAGCTAACATTTCAGTTGATCTTCTCATAGAACAAAGCCAACCCTCAAACAACTAGTTTCATAATTTTATTGTATGTACACTACAATCACTTTCCTAACAAGCATAAAAACAATAAAAAGTTCTTATATAAGAAGAAATAGTTGACAGACTCAGAATGTCTGTAGAAAAGAGTTTGGATGTTTTCAAATTTTCAAAATTCAATGTATTCTGTTTACAGAATAATCATTTTTATAAAACAAGACACACAATCTCAAGGCATTTATAGACAAACATTTTGAAATATCAGTCTAAAACAAATATTCTTAAACAAATCACAAATCATTTTTTCCAAGAAGCAGTATCATAATATAAATGTATCAGTTTACTACTATATGCAATACATAGCATAAGTTGTATTGCACTTTTGAAATCTTTTTTTATTAAAAAAAAACCAAACAATAACCCTACGTCCCTTCTTTCAATTCTCAATAAAAAAATTATATTTACCGTGTTCAAATTCTAATTCAAGCTCCTCAAGGCGGGCAGTGTCAGGCAGCAGTTTGCAGAGTTTATCGAGCTGAGGCAGCAAACCCAAGATCTGGTGCAGTATGGACATCACTAGTGGCAGTGGCAATACTAGCACAGCATTCAGCACATGGCTTAACATTTTGCCTGCTGGTGATTGCAGCACAACATCTAGGAATATATCAATGAGTCTGTCACACACCCAAAACACTAAATTTTAATGATGGTTCAAAGATTTACATTAAACTAGATGAACTTCCATGATGCCATCTTCTTAAGGCACAATGTTTATTTTTAGTTCCAGGAAAAACAACAATCAAAGGAAAAAAATTTTGGATTTTGGACCCATGCTTTTTTTATAGGCACTCATAAAAGTATATGTTATGAAAACATCTAAGGACCTTCCAGAGAGAGGGAGTGTAGAGAGAGAGAGAGAGAGGAGAGAGAGAGAGAGAGAGAGGAGAGAGAGAGAGAGAGAGAGAGAGAGAGAGAGAGAGA
>JBDFRD010106156.1:0-13253 GCA_039654405.1 Bullina lineata
CTATAGGAGAAAGAAGAGACCCGATAATCGGCATCCACCCGATCGCGGACATTTTTCTAGCGCTACAAGGCGAGCGCCTGCGGTACCTACTACCACTCCATTAAACGAAAAAAAACATGGTACAAATAAAACAGCAGTCCCTACCTGGTGCAACTTTGTGTTCAGTCAAGAAATCCTGAGCCACTGGAGATGCGTGTGCTGAGCGAGGATACAGTCCTTTCTGAGGACTTGTCTGGATAGACCTGCAATGCTTTGAAACACCTTGATCTTTCATATCAGTAGACACATCCTTCTCAACAGAAGTCAACGTGCTGGTGGAACCAGTATGTCTTGGGCTTTCACGCAAAGGATGAGAAACAGATTTACCAGACTCATTCATACCGCCATTGGAAGAAAACTGGGCAGTGGAAGAGCCATCATGACTAGACTGCACAGTGGCTTGCTGGGACTGATTCAACATGAGAAGCTGCAGCTGCTGCTGAAGTTGTCTCAGCTGCTGACTCTGCTGTTCCAGCAGAGATCGGATCTCTGGAGGAACCTGTTCCCAGTTGACGCCCTCTATTCCTAGTCCGGCTGTAGACTCAGGTGGTCTAACTGAAGGAACAGATGCATTGGGTGGTTGCTGTGGGGAAGGGTTTAACCTGTCAGGTGTTACACTAAGTCCACTGTCATCATCACTGGACTTAGCACTGCTGCTTGTGCTGTTGTGACCTGAAGCTGAAGAAGCTTCTTTTATCACATTCTTGCTTGACACCATTTCACCATTTAACTGCGCATCTTTTTCTCTACTTGCATGAGATTGTTGAGAAGACGATGATGAGCATGATGATGATGAAGACTGCTCCACAACTGTTTTCAGAAAAGTAATTGGAGCCAAGAAGTCTCTGTTCCTACAATGTGTTAACCCTGCATCTGAATGTTTAAACCCATGGGCTTGTCTGAGGTTTTGGTGAGCTACAGGCTCCGATATTAGTTGGCTTTGCTTAACAGGATGTAACATGTGTTGATCTTGAGGAGAGGGCACATTGTTTGAGTGAGTAGCAGAAGCTGAGGAAGCTTGTGGAGCAGGAGTGAAAATAACATTGGATGAAAGAGGTTGAATTCTCACTTGTTGCTGTGGTGTGAGTGGAATACACTGAGTATTTACATTTGTATTCAAGTTGTGAGGACTGCTAACTGCTGAAACTAAATGTTGGGAAGACACATCATTGGAACCAACCAGAGCAGGATTGTACGGTATACCATTTTGGACCATGCCATGGTGTGGTTGAGAAGTTAGCGTTCTTGGGCTTGTTTGTCTTTGAATTTGAATGCCTTGGTGGTGAGGCATTGTATGGTATGCAGTGCAAGAAGAAGCAGTCAACTGCTGTGCTTGAGATGGCATCTGCGTAGAAGTTGGGGTCAAATTTTGAAATGTCATAGGAGAGGGAGGATGAAATTGTGGTTGACAGTGAAAACGCTGTCCCTGCATAGGCATGCTGGGAGGTTTTTGTTGAGGCCCTTGCCTCATAAACCGACTCTCTTGAGAAATATGGTGCTGAATGGGAATGTGCTGCAAGCCAGACTGATGCATATTTGTTGGTACAACGGAAATAGTTTGTGGAGTTTGCTGAGATGCCATTAACATTGGTCTTCTGTTCAATGCATCTGGTGTCTGATGAAATGCCATCTGGTTTCTCAAATCCCTGTTTTGTGAAGGTGGAACTGCATGAGGCTGATTGTGTTTTTGGGATCTCACATCAGAGGAATTCTGGGCAAAGGGCACAGCCTGCTGTGTCCTCTCTTGAGACATCCCAGGAGGTAAATGAGAAGATCTGACAAAGTGCTGGCCATTATTCGTTGAAAAGTCTGGAGTGGAATCCGTCCATAAAATGGACACATCTGGTACCATGGGCTGAAACACCGGAACCTGGAGAGGAATGTCATTTTTTTTTATAATCCGAAATTTTACAAGAATGAGACCTAAACACTAAAGCACTGAAATGAAGCATTTACATGTCGTGAAAAAACACCATAATGTAATTAAATTCAGTTTATTAATTTCAAAAAGATGAAAAAATTATACCTCTTCAAAGCAAAAAATAAACCGTTAATCTTTTCTGTAGAATGACAACCACATCAGTTGTGACTCTGGGTTAATTTTGTTACTAAAATATATTGCCTGAAGCAAAACATTACCGCCCCCCCCAAAAAAGACATATTTATCTTCCAGGCATTGTTCAAAAAAAAAAAAAACATGCAGAAAACGGGTAACCTTACCTTCTCCATGTGGGGTGTGGGTGCACACCTTGGCTCAATATCTTCATGTGGCGTACTCCATCCGCTCCCATTATCTGCACTGTCCCTGAAATCAATGATTACATTTTTCAAACATAATATTGAAAACTTTATTACCCTATTCTACCATTGTGGGTATAATATGATATCCATATCTTAATAAAATTGAGCGTTACACTCATTAGGGATAAAATACCTTAAGACTTCACTATGCTAAATTTTATTTATTTATTGCAATGACTTAAACACAGATCGATAAGTAGCAGATGTGATAAAACATATTTTAGAAATCACTAGTTGTATATAACATGTACAGTGGATTTACTGTGGAAACTGCCTGAACTGAACTTGTTTCCTTAGAACTTTTGATTACAGAGAAGAGAACCTGAAGGACTGTTGATTGCTTCTTTTACTGTTAACACAATAAACCTTATTTGAACAAGTAACAAATCTGGTTTGCTTAACCCTTGTTCCGTGTGAGCAATGAAACAAAAGTTGTGAGCTTAATGAGTCCCTTTGTTTTACTGCATGGCCGAAGCGTGGTTGAGAGAAGCCACTAACGCCGTCTTTATCAATCGATACTAACCTAGAAAACATTTTCTCAGGGAAGCAATATACTGAAATTTCATTGGCTAATATTCATATATTTATTTTTAGATATGACAATTTACTAGCCTCTATTTGAAGCCAGTACTTTTCCAAGACATAGTGGCCTATATTTAGGCCAACCTCACTTCCTGACTGACGGTGCGAGATGACATAGTGACATGTTTGACTAGAAGCCATGACAGTCGTGCATCAATCTTCAGGGTTAAAATGAAATCAGAAAAGAGACTGGCACTCTGTGCACATCCACCTGGTTAGTCTCACACAAAGCCCAAAGGACAGGAGGGCTAGTAGGAACTAGGCTTAGTGTACTGATTGATGAACCATACCCCTTTGCTTATCGTCATTCGACACGTACATATGCAGGTCTAGTCCCACTAGCATAAAATTAAATTTAGTTCCCTTTCATGACATCAGGAATAAATGTTGCCTCCAAAAGCATTTCTAAGCAAAGAACACCCAGTTGCAGATGATGGAAATCAATCAGCAGCAGATAAATCAAGCAGTTTTCCTTCTGTTTAGCAGGTTAATGAGTAATGTATATGCTGAGTATATCGATGCAGTATTTTCTAACACTAACAAGGATACACATTGACTCGTTGAAATGGGCATCACTTTGAACAAGTGCCTCTGATCCTGAGAAGCTCAACTTAAGGAGATTCCACCCAATAGAATACACAAACAATGTGAGGTTCAATCTAAAACTTAGATGCATCACATATAAGAAAATTGTCATATAAAACTAAAATTATTTACGGTAAAAGTAAACCAGCCACCTACATGCTACACGAACATGACAGAGGTGACACATTAACATAACTAATTAATCACAAAAAAAAACAGAAGCATCAAAAGGCAATGGATCAGTATTTACATTAGTGATCTATGCTTGGAGACAGCTGCATCAAAGCATAGTTGCGTGTTTCTTGCTTCCACTGAACCAATCTCTACCTCAATGATCCCATCTGCTTGACTAGTCAGGGACTAGAAGAAACAAAAAAAAAACAACACAACATTTAAATAATGTGTCCAGCTTAGAATACTATGCTGAAATAATATAAGGTTAGAAAACCACAACAGAATGAAACAATCTTATTTTCAAACTGAATTTGGAGAAAAGTAAAACAAATAAAGGTAATTGCCCATTTTCATCTTTGTAATAATTTATGTAAGAAAGATACAAATATGAAGTGCTTTATATGCTTTTACAAACCTTATTAACAGTACCGCTAGTCTATACAGTGAGAATACCTTTGAATACCGCCTGTTTTTATTTCTCTTTACTTCTGTTCACTATACGTAATGTGAGCCACGTTTTATTAAGGTGCTGGCAATAATAGTTGCCGTCAGTACTCAAAAGCAATGTCGGGATCAGCGATAATCGCTGATGGTACTGTAAGTGTTAATATTTAAGAAATAAAGTGAATGTGCTTGATACGGTACCAAATTAGTATTATGCCAATCATTTCTCACAGCATAGAAGTAATAACTTTTAGGCATTTTTGAAGAATTGAACAAGTGGAGCAGAATAGGACATGTGTATTTGAAAAAAAAATTCTTTTATTACAGTTTGTTCATTTTTGCTTTCAGATGTTATCATGAAAATTAATAGCAAAACTAAAGTTGCCAAAAAGTACAACATAGAATAAAACACAACAAAAAGCAAGTAAAAATATGTCCAATGTATTGTACAAATCGAAAGTACGTTTTGCAAACATCAACAAACCTTGTTCAGATGAGAGACCTCGTGACCTGTGGCCAGCTGGTACATGAAGTTACTAGTACCAGTGGTGGGGCAGCACTGGTAAAACTCGGGACGGGAGTGAAGAGGTGTGTACAGCACAAGCAAAAACTCGTCTGGTGGCACACAAACCCTGAACATGGAATATGAAAATTATCTTAAGGATGTTGTCGGCACAGGGGAAAAAAAGCAAGGCAAAGACAATAAGGCAATAAAATACAGTAACGTTTTATTTCAATATAAACCTAAACATTTACAGAATGAATTGATATACTGGTAACAATAATGAATCAGTGATAAGAAAAAGCATGGTAACAACTATGGAGGTATCAAGTTGATTATTATAAAGGATAAAAAGACTTAGTTTACTTATTTTTAACAGAACAAACCTGTCTTGAAGATGTGTATTGTGAATATATCTCAAACAAGCTGTCCACACATATGGGTGCTGTATGAATTCTGCACCTGAAATCCATCTGGGGATATTAAAAAGAAGAAGAAAAAAAACTCACTTTTGATAGTCCAAACTGTGTTGTGGTGAAATCATCGTTCTCATTCTCAACAATAATTTTTTTTTTTTACCACAGTTGCAAGACAATTGGGTTTCATTTCAAAACGCTGTATGAGTAATTTTATACATGAAGTTTTTCCTGGGGTACAATATCAGGACCATCATGATTATCATTGTGACCTACAATGGCTGTAAGTACAACAGCACAGCCACTGGGTCATCAAGACCATTCTATTTTGTAACTGTACCCTAGTCACTACGACTTTTCCTGTGCGATTTCATATCAATAACGATTTTAAAAGACAAATGACCAAAGTTTAAGCATTTTAATTGTTTCAATCTAGATGTAAGCTTGTCAGATTCGGACAGAAAATGCAATGCATCTTTAAATCATTATGTAAGTTTTGATTTCTCACCCTTTTTCACAAAAACATATGTAAAACATACAATATTTGTAAGTCAGTCTTGAAATAAACATCCACTTATGGAGAAATGAATGCACAAATTTTCGTAGCTGAATATCATCTTTGCAAGCTTTTGAAACAAAAGGTGAGAGACTAAATAGCATGCACTGAATGTACATTTTATCCTGATTACTCTATCTTCATTCAATTTGCACCCTCTAAATGCATTAATGACCATTAAAACTTTGTTTTTTGCACTCATCGTTCAATTTTCTTTCATTTCACATCTAACATATTACTCCACTAACAATCCTTTTTTTTCTACATACATTCTTCTAAATCAAGTAGATCTATTTTTTTCCTTGGTGAGGCTGAAGCCCCTCACAAAGCTGTTCTGACACAGTTTAATGCTTACATTCCAACAATAGGTAGGCTTGCTGTTTTAGGATCTGATTCAAGCACAAGAAGAAGTTTTCTCGTTTGGTCCATTGTGAGATACCTGAAAATGAAACAAAATCAATATTTAACAAACAAAGATTACTTAAATGCACCCCGTTTCATATGAAATCTATTTTCTCGTAATGAAAATATACCTGATACCTTCTTTAAAAAACAAACAAACGAAAAATTATTCAGTTATATAAACTTCCAATTCATAAAATTTATGTTATAAGATCATTTCACTATACTAAAAAATTGGTCACTGCAAAATGTTTGGGAATGCTCCTAACAGTTCATATTGACATCACTTTTGGAAACTTGAGGACCAAATAAAACTAAGAATTTTGTATCTCGTGCTTTACTATGAAGACTATGCTTAAGTTTGTTTTGTGTCAGCTTTTCGAGTCCTAGCAACAAATAGGTCTAACATCACCAAAGGAACAGACTATAATAATGTGTTCTTTCAGCAACTATGGAGAGTTTAAAACGTCATGAAGCGTCAAGATTGCAGTGTGGTCGTCACATACTTCTACCCAAATTACTCGCAAGAAAAAGTAACAAATCACGCAAAAAAATAGCTCAGTCGGTAAAGCGTTCACTTTCTGAGCCTGTGGGTCCGAGTTCAACTCCCATAAGTGGCAGGATTTTTTCTGCGAATTTGTTGATCTTTATTCACCCCTGGCCCCGACTGGGTAGTGCGGAGTTTGAATGCGAATTGGTGATAAGCTATAAAATCATAGATCCTGTGTGTACGTTTTACGCACTTTAAAGATCCCTTGACAGTCTAAAATTGTACAGGAGTAGACAAGTGCCGGTGTCCATGCAAAATGTTTAAATTTCAAAAAATTTACCCTTGAATATCTCTATCATACAGATCAGTTAGTAGTGACCTTGACTTTCCTTTGGAATAAAACTAGAATGACTGAGAGAGGAACAGCGCCTCTGGGCAAAGCTTTGTTTCTAAAGAGGCTGCCCAGGCAAAGCAGTGTTATAGCTCCTTTGATCGTGTATAGAAGACGAAAAGAGCCATGCAAAGTGCAAGTTACAGATCAGCATTTTGAGAGGGTGGCTAGGAGGTAATAAAGTTCACAGAGTCAAAAGTGCAATTATTAACACTGTGAGTGAGGGGTTGGATATTGGGAGAGCTTTCTTATAATGCTTTCATGATCAAAACGTTAAATTTGATTGTTCATCTGAAGCAATTGTTTTGTTTACAACACAGCACAAAAAACGCAAGGGACTGAAAGTAATAAGAAGAGTTTCAGGGCATAGAACAGGAGGTGCAAGTAGCCAGTAGACAGCTCAGGCTCAAGCACTATGAACAGAAACCCTGACTGCGTATGGACATTCTAATCAAAGAAAAGGTCAAAGAAGATATGTTATAATGAAGCAACCTGAACACTCAGCTGCAGCTTTCTTGGAGCCTCATGATAGAATCAGAGGGCCTATGGTACAAGGAAGTTTTACGAGGATGTCGGGTATGTTGCTGTTGCATTAAGGTATTAAGCCACATGCAGGAGAAAAGTCATACTTGGAGTGGAATTTTGATTCACAATGAGCTTGATATTGTTATTATTGTAAAACTATTCGCACAGAAGATAAATCACACAAGAAAATCATAGTGCCACCAATTCACTTCGTAGCAATAGTAGATTCATAAGAAAAGTTCCTTAATAAATTAATATACATTTTAAATGACAAATTACGCAGTGGTAGAACAGAATTCTAGGACACTGGAAAAGAAAGAAAAGGCATAACTGTAAACAAAAATATAAGATTCACATGTACCCACCCAGTCTTTGGAGATCCCTGCATGTGACTCAAGCTCATTGGACCAGCCAGATTTTTTGACAAGGCTGTCAAAACTATAGGCACAGGGGCAATGGGTGTGGCTTTGAAAGTAGTCTCCATTGTAACCATGTCAAAGTCCAAGTGCACCACTGAGTTCTGAGCTCCACTGTAGAATGATCCCCAACCTCTCAGTAAAAGAAAACTGCACAAATCAATGCTATCTTTACTGCAGCAGCGTTCTTGAAGTCTCTACAAAAGAAAACAAAAAAAATTGCTGTTATATGAAGATTCAATTAGTAAGATTAGTACCTCCTGTATAATAGCCATTTCGATTCCATGAATTGAACGATCTAAATAGTACCGGTATGTGGGAAGAATACCTGAAGTGAAATTATTTAACAATGAGTTTTCACTGCATCTTTTTAAAACATAGTAAGATGTACCACATGATTAACATTCTAAAATGGTCAATTCACATCTTGCTTTGTTTGATTGCTACTCTACCATTTTCTTGAAAAAAATTAAAACAGCATTTTATTTATTTTAATGAAACCCGGACAGTTTCATAAAAATCAAAAGAATGTCCACCAAATTATGGCAATTCATTGTAGTGTTCTTCAAGATTGAATCGTAGAGAAAAATAGCCATTTTTAATTTTAAAGTGCATTTCAAATGAGTAGCATACCCTTAGGGCACCAACAAAATCATCTACTGATCCATTGTTTCTTTCTTGAGCTGTGTTGTTAGTAACCTGAAAACAAAAAAATCAAAACATCAGTTACTGTGATACAGTAGCAAGCAGCAAACTGCTAAATATTCAGAACACAAAGAAAATGTCATTTAAAAAAAAATTTTCAATTTCAAAATTCACATGGTGACAGCTTGGACATAATTATGGATCGAAAAAAAAGCACGAGAAAGAACATAGTGAAAATGATCAGGCAGATTTAAAACACATACTATTATCTTAATATCGTGGCCTTACAACAGGGTTCATAGCTAATTTCTTGTGAAAATTCAAGGGTTTTTCCAGCTTAAGAATTTAGTTTTCAAGGCTACAAATGAATGAGGATCATTTATATGTGAAATAAATTATGGTGCATGTCTGTGAACCATACATGCCCATAAAAACCAAAGTAAAATTACCGAAAATGACCGTAGAAGTCTATGGTTTGGGCTTTTCCATTGACCTTGTTTATTAGTGTTTTTGTTGGGTTTTTTTTTTACGATAGGGAGGGAAGTCTAGCTCTTAATCTTCAAGGTTTTTCAAGGATTTTAAAGGCTACAGACTGTTTTTTAAGGATGTTTAAGGTCTTGAAAAATGAAGTTGGTTTTTCAAGGTTTTCAAGGTCTGCTACGAACCCTGTTACAATGAATGCATAACATACATTCCACAGACAGGCAGACAAGCCAACTAAAATTTTGTATAAAATTGCTTTGGAAAAAAACTTGAATTACTGCTTCTCCCCGAGAAACTTCCATGAGTAAATGTTACTATCCTTTCTAGTAATACTAGTATTGAAAGTAAAGTCATATCAATCCTACTTACCTCCAGAGGAATGAGCAAATCCCCAGGAGCAAGACCTGAACCATCAGATGGAATGATTTTTCTTGTGTCTAGTCGATTCACTTGAAACTGGACACATTCTGCATCTGCATGAAAGACACTTTCAATTAGGCAGGATACAAGAATGGGTTTTTTAATAATCTTAGAGCATGGCAAGGTTATATAAACACTTGTTTAATGAAAATTTTTTATTTCAAGTTTTTTTAAATTTCAAGAGGTTTTACGCTACAATTATCAGGCTTTCTTAATCACTCAATTAAAAAGTAACTGACATGTTCCTTACCATCTTCTACAACTAAGCTGCCTATTAACATGAAGTTTGTTTGTCCATAGTTTTCACACTGGTGCTGGACGAGCCTCAGTACCTTTTCAGGCAAGCACATCTTTGGTTTCCTGGAATTAAAAGAATGCGATTTGAAAAAATAAGCCTACATTAAAAGTTGCACGTAATTATCATCTTACGAAGTTTGTACTTTTAGTGAGAGAATAACAAGTTTACGTTATAAATGTATTATTAACCATTTAAGCAGAATGACACAGACTTAATAGGATTCCTACAAATATTATAACTGATAAGAGATGTTTCTGGAGAACTTTTATGGTCAATTTTAATTACCCTAAAAAAAATGTATGAACTTAAGGATAGGCTAACTCAAAACTTTCGTCAATACTTTAAAAAACGAATGAGAACAGGAAATTTTAACCTCACAATAAATCTCATAACTTTGAAACCTTGCAACAATTCAAATTTTCTTTCTTTGATAATCAGCTGAAGATGAAGCAAAACTACAACACAGCCGACACAAAAATGTATAAGAACAACAGAAGCATTTCTTCTTAAAGACCTGTAGTAACTGAGGTGCAGAAATGTTGGTTTTCCAGTAGCACTTTTATCCCAAAGAATACTTTTGGTCTTTGGGAAACCAGAACTCATTGTACTGTCTGGAGGTCTGAAAGTACAGCAATAACAAAATTACACAAAATACATGGATATAATGTAAAGAGTGTGTAGCCAAGTGGCTGAAAAGCATTTGACTCCAAATCTGAGGGCTCTAGGTTCAAGTCCTGATGGTTATATTAAATTTTCTTTCTCCTCCTAGGTGTGAACTCAGTCAGTATCGGCATATTCTGCCAGGGAAGTAATAGCATCTTGTCTAGGAGGTGATCTAATTTCATCTGTTCCACTTCATACTATAGAAACTGGGATAAAAAGCTCTGGCTTTAGGGTCTTAAGGAGCTACTGAACGATCACCATTGTAATAACAAATGTCAACAAATTAAAAAGTTCTAATGTGGTAGAAAAAACAAAAAGTAAAAAAGAGAGAGAAAAAAAGTATCTTCCTGCTTGTGCTATTCATTGTACGTAGTGAAAAGCTATCTGGAAAAAAAAAGGCAATGGCGCAGTGTTCAATTTATCTGAGATCAGATTGGTTGCAATCTCATAATCACTAAATGCTTATATTTGACTGTAACAACAAGCCACTAACAGAACAGAGGATCAGCAATGAACTTCTGAATACTTGATTAAATGCAGTGGAAGTAAGCTGATTACTTAAAGTGCTCTTTGACATGGTCTACTGCCTACACCAGCCCATGCAAAGCGCAACTCCTACCAAATGGGCTTGACGGACATTTCCTCATTTCAGATCTTTTCTATGGCATTATTCTTCAACTATGTTGTAACACTTTATCAACTCAATGTTAAATAATACCACCATTGAGATTTTAATTCTCCACTTGTTTTCATGAGGAAATAGAGAATGGAACAGTGATAAACATTATGTATGATTTATACATCTGTGATTGTAATATAAAGGCCTGGCAAGATAAACAATCTGTGGATGAAAAGTATTCTCGGTGCACAATAATCTCAAAAGCTCTGGAGACCCCCATAAATTAGTTAACTATATTCGGGTATAGGATAGCATCAAGGAACTATAAAAATATTAAAACTCACAGTTTGAAATTTGTATAGCGGAGTTGCGACCAATACTGAGATCCATGCTGACAAATTTCTTTCGTCATGTAAAAAGCCAAGTGTTTAAGACAGTTTATCTTTTATGACAAAATTCTGCGACCTTCTTCATCAGCATCAGACCAAAAATCAGAATGCTGCCAATCTAAACAAACAAACTGCAGTTTCATATTACTTACAATCGTAGTTTGCTCTCTTTTAATCATTTTGATACACACCTTCTTATTGAGCATTTGTTGTTTTTTCTCTGATGGCACTAGTGGTCGATTGCATAGATTTGGAAAAAGTTTGGGACAAATTTAGTTTTCCTTATTTTTTTTTTAACAAACAAACATTATTCCACACCAACCTATAGTCCAGCAAAGGATCTGTCAAAAACAATATACCATGTGGTGATTCCATCCCCACCCACATTTCCCTTGACTACTTAGCTCCGTACAGAAGAACCATATGTAGTCAATACATGGCTTTTCAGACTGTTCATCATAACATGGTTACAACCTGTTCCAATCTTACATAGTTCAGTAGTATAAAATTCAAATTTGGTTTAGCATTATTTTTAAACCCAGATAAGGAGGGAAAATAAGCTTTCTATGCTGTTCTTTTCAAGTCTTAAAACTTCCAGAACTCTTGCAGTGTATTTTAATACTTCTTGTAAAACATTGAATATGAAAGCAGATGACCACTACTAGCGCGAACTGACATCCACTATATATATTCAGGTCTCAATATATTAGCAGAAAGATTATTTAAAGTGTTCACTACTTGTAATTTTTTGTTGTTTTCTTATTTGTTTTTTGTCATTAAAAACTAGATTTATTATTCAATCATGATCATTTAAATAGAGTAGGTTACATAGAATCAAATCTATACATTGAATCATAAAAAGCAAAATTACTTTTTAATTTTATTTTCCATGAAAAAATATGTTGACTAAATTTACCTATTTTTTTATGAAAGAAAAAGAAAATACATGAATAATGGCTATTTTATCGTGCAACAAAAAACTGATGAAGGATATCAAACAAAGGTTAGATAAAGACAAATGGTTCATTTATTTTTTTAAAGTTACACTCAGCTTGAGTCAGGATTAATCAAAAGACAAGTCAGTCCTTTTCAAACTTCAGTGATGAAATAATAAAAAAGAAAAATTCTCTTCACACAACCAAATGTCAAGGGATATAAAGCAGTCTGAAATATAAAGACAGGGTCCCTTTATTTTTATCTTTTAACTTTACTATACATACCTGTCAGTAGCTAAGCCGATTACTCCACTCGGCACATCCATATTCAAAGAATTCCTGTGTATCCCTGCACTTGTTTCATAAGTACAGCTCAGCACTGTAACACTATGTCAAGTCTTGATACTCTTCTTCCTATGAAAAAAAAATATATATACATATAAGATCAATATGCAACAAAAGTGAGTTTCATTTTTTTTTAAAAAACACACACACGTAAACTGACAGTCAACCAGCAAAATGGCAAAAAAGTTGATCCTGCATGTCTTGTCAAAAGAATTTTCTCTAGGATTAAATTAAAGTAAAACTATGCCAAAATTTATAAAATGACATAGCAAATTCAGCACTGAATAGCAGCACCAAGCACTTGAAGTGTCTTTTCTTTTCTGTGCAGGAATGTCTGTTCTTCCTCTATGATGAAGTAAATTTTCATGAAATGAATAATAATGGCTATGGCCTTTATTTAATAAAATCATCTTCTATAAAAATGTGGGTTTGTATTAACTGAGTGAGCTAGTTTTGTTTTGAAATTACATGTATGACAGATGTTCCTTTTATTAGCCATGTTTTCTATTTAAATATTATAACCTTCTGTGAGTTATGATTGATCCTGAGATTGAAAATACTAGTTGGGCACCCGGCTTCGCACGGGATGTCATTCTGTGTTACAAAATTAAGAGTATTGTGTTGTAGGTTCAC
>JBDFRD010106267.1:0-13250 GCA_039654405.1 Bullina lineata
TCTATCTCTCTATCTATCTCTCTCTATATCTCTCTCTCTCTCTCTCTATATATTTTTTGTGTATGTGTGTGTGTGTGTGTGTGTGTGTGTGTGTGTGTGTGTGTGTGTGTGTGTGTGTTTTGCTGGAAGTTAATTTTTTTTCGTTTACATTAAACATGACATAAATTATCTGAAAAGTAAGCACTGACGATTGACGTTCAGGCTACATGTTTCCGCAGTTGTTTTATTTTTTTGTTCGTTAATTTAACGTGTAAATGAGTCGGCTTTTGTTTGACAAAATTTTGGATCGTTTCACCAAAAAGGGGCGTAATACTAAACCCTTTATCGCAACAACAACAACAAAAAAAAAGTTGAGTCAATAATGCAGGTTGCCTTCATCAACACGTTGACAAGCAAATGGCGGAAGGTACAGTCGGTCATTACAATCGAGAAGGCTAACCATGTTTCAGAATAGGCTTATTCTTATTACTTGACATATTATTATGACATTGGACGAGTGAATAAATAAGCTGGCAATACCTTCAGTTGCCATTTCATCCTTTTAACTACCATGACATGATATTTATAATACATAAATTTATGATACTTAAAATGTATGGCAGTTGAGCTAAAATGACACGTGAAACAGTTATTTTAAGAAAAGAGTGCAGGACAAAAATAAAGACAACTATTTTAGATAAAATTTGAAAACATTACAATATAACGCCGATATTCCTTTATCTGCCCCCCCCCCCCCTTTTTTTTTTACACACGAACGCCTTTCTTTCTTGGGGAGGAGGAGGGGGTTCCTTGTCTGTTTTATTTTACTTTTACGCCGATTTCTTGGGACGATATCGGCGAAGGAGATTATCTCCTCGCTGTGCCGACAAGTCTTACTTTAGACTTAACCCTTTCACTGCCAATTTTGCCGATCAACGAAAAGCAAGTGAAGGGTCATTTTTGCTAATTGCTAACATTAATATTTCAGTTAATTAATTGACACGGCACCAACTTCTTGTCCACACTACCGTGAAGAAAAAATATCTGAAACAAATAGGCCTATCTATGTTTGCTTGTTTTTAAATAAAATTATTTTGGCTTTTTCTTAAAAAAAAACACAACAGAAAACACACACAAAAACAAACAAACCCAACACCCCTCCCCCCAAAAAAAACAAAAAAAACAAAAAACAAAACCAAAAAAAAAACAAAAAAAACAAACAAACAAACCCCAAAAAACAAAACAAAACAAACAAAAAACAACAATTATTTTATTTTGTAGCATTCAGCTTCAGGTAGCTGGCAGTGAAAGGGTTAAATTCACCAATCCCCCCAAAACCAGCACCCCTTTTAGAAAAAAAATCACCCTTACCGTGTGTGCGTTGTTGAGCAACTACTAACCGGTGTAGATCTACACATCATGTTCCTGGAAATCACAAGTAAAAATAGCTATCCCGAAGAAAACAAGGACAAATCATGTTCCTACTCCACGTCCTCGTCCAACGGCAATGCTCATTATCACACATATAATGTTTATGTGTGCAATCTTTGAAATTATGGCGACCGTGCGGATAAACTTCCTTCGCTACTTAATTTTTTTATGACCAGAATGCCGCGCCGCCTTCATCCACGCTTGTGTGTAGCATAATCCTCTCCCATCCTCCCCACTCCTAGTGCGTATGGTTCAGCAACTGTGAGTGCAGCCTAGATTGCAACCGCCTTGCACTTGCCCAAATTTACATTTTGTAACAGAGCTTTCGTTCTGTCTGTCCACCAGTGAATGCTTAATTTGCAGTGAACACGAGGGGTAAAATTCTTTCGTCATTTCGACATAATTATTTAGGGCCCTTCCAGGCAAGCCCAATATTTTATACCGGTTCGGGAAATGAGTGCGCGCGTGTGTGTGTGTGTGTGTGTGTGTGTGTGTTAGAGAGATAGTTTTACCTTCTTAAGCCCGTTTCTACACAGTAAATCACGAAATTCCCCCCCCCCCCCGAAAAAACAACAACAACAACAACAACAAATAAGCCACCATCCCGCCATTACCTTTGACTGTCAGTCTGTCTCTGTCTTTCAATGACTTTCTAAATGTCTGTGTGTATGTGATCCGTCTGCCTGTCTGATTAAAAAAACAACAAACAAACGAGGTAGGATTGCAACGGGGAAAATGACAAAGTAAGAATACAAATCCTATACATTGTATTTTCTAGGTCACATGAGAAACTTTTTACAGAACCAAGGCTCGTTGCATGTCTAGATTTGTCTTCTGGAAACAGATGTTTTTTAAAGTGCACACTGTATGTTCGTTGTCATTACAAACGCCGTGTTGGCGGTGTCACGCATCGGCAATTTCGTCACAAATCTAAAAATAAGATGTTCGTCATTTTTGTCTGACATGCGCAGAACGTTTGTTGTTTCCCGCTAAAAAGATTGCAAATGACCCTACTAAGGTCAAATTTCTTTTCTATGATTGGTCAATACCAGGAAAGGTAAAAGTTCACCAGTTTGTTATGATCAGTGAAGTATCGGCTTTCCTCAAGTTTACGATCAAAAGGAAGAACAATAATAGATCTAATAATAATAAAACAACAAGTCGTTGTTCCATGTTTTTTTAATTACAGATTAACTTTGCATTCCAAACTTGTTAACATTGATGTGTTTGCTTATCAAATACCGGTATTCAATAAGACTAGAGTCTAGATCTTGATCTAGAATCTAGATCTAGAATCTAGTGTTTGACTCATTGTGGTTGACAATCAGAATCTGAATGAAACTGAAAGTGTGAAATATCTGGTGAGGCAGAGACGGTAAAGTTAGTAAAGACGATGTCTGGGAAGGGTGAGTTGCAGGTCTTCGATATTTCCATGTGCACAATTAGTTACTTTTCGGACACATAAAGGAACATTCCAATCAATACATATGAGAAGCTAAGAAGAGGAAGTAAGTATTAATCCTACAATAATTATACAACCTCGAAAGAAAAGCTCAGTAAAAGTAAAAGAGATGACATCTGTGACAAACTTTATAGATCTAGCCCCAAGCCCAAGCAGTGTTATAAACAATGACAATGGAAGATTTTCCCTAGTGTCGGAGCCGCTTACTATCGCAGTTCAGTCTTCTTCTAGATCTACTGGAAGTGGAAACACTCCTTCACCTGATGCAAGAGAAAGGCCTAAACGAACTCGTAGAAACTTGGTCAAGGCAGGTGAAACTTGCATGACCGAATCTCATGTTCTTGAGATAAACGAAGTGAAAGCGATTCTGTCTGCCCAAAAGAGCTACGAAGGGGGTGTGAATTGTCACATTTGTGGTAAGTTCTTTCTTCTTGTCTACTAGTCTACAGAGAGAATTAGATTTTAATATGCGCGATAGGTAATGGTAGGTAAGCCTACTTGCACTAGATCTACATCTACAAGCTCTCCCGGCCCTAAAATTGGGCCGTTTTCTGTGACGTTTTTTCAAGGCACGTTGAAGGATGGTTCACGGGATCGCGCTTAGCTCCGGCTATCTGACTTAATCATGCATTAATAAAGAAAGTAGTTTTTTTTTTCATTAGAAGTAATAGATCTGGACCTAGATCTAGTTGACACCGAACAAGCTGTAAAATTTATAACCGTTCCAAACTGTTACTACCTTAACCTTATCCGTTATTTTCTTTTAGGTTCAGTTTATGGAGCAAACCACAATGTTGTATTGTATCATTCAATGTAATTAGAGTGAGCCCCGAACTTGGTAATCCTCCTTTTTAGTTAGAATTACGAGTCTAGTTCTAAGACAAATTATATCTTTTTTGTCAAGTCTCAAACATTTTGACTCTTGCAAGATGACACCAAGATCTGGATCTTTTTATATTGCCACCAAAAGTTAAACTTTAATTTAATAAGAAAAGAAAAGAACAAGGATTTACGTATAAAAAGAAGGAAACACCTAGATCTAAAGAAATGTAGATCTGGTTTTTTTTTAGACTAAGGGCAAGTTGTAAAAATTTAGAAATTTCCTAAGACTTACTTTTCTGTTGGCTACTAGAACAAAAGAAACCTCTCCTTGTATTGCCTTTAAGTGACATTTAATTGAAAAAAATAGGCTGTAAAAAACAGTTTGTAGGTGCCAATGAACATGCCAATTTTGACTGCTTTTCATTTCTTCGTTTTTAAGCCCATAGCGCCACAATGTTTGGAGCTTAGTTCCATTATAATAAGATAAGATACTGATGACTGATGGGTGTTCCTGGTACACTTACTTAGGTACAATGACAATTTCAATCGTAGTTTTGGTTTTGTGAGTTTTTTTACTGGTGGTTTGAGAGGCTTGTGTCTTACATTATGTTGCGGGCATCACAAAACTACAAACAATAAGATAAAAAGTACTTCAAGTTGTATGTGAGACATCTTGTAAGATTATCACTCTTGTGTAATTTGATCATCATACTATTGTTTGTGTGTCGCACATTAAAATCCATCCTTCAGACCTCTTTCTAACAAATCATGATTTTTATAGAATTCATTACGGTGTACCTGAAAAACATTGCATTTAATTCAACACAAGTTCTCAATCAGTAAGCATATAAAAAGAACAGCGATTAAGACCGGAGTGTCAACCCAACATTTCCAAACTCTTCATCATTTCATTTGTCTGCATTGCCAACTTTGCCTTGCAGAATGCCCAAATCTACATTCCCCTTTCTGTCTGCCTCGTGAAATAAGAGTCTATAGCTACATAATGTGGTCTTCCTGACTCATTCATTTCAAACTGCAAGTTTATTATTATACCATTTTTGAAGGGAACATCTGGCACTGAGTAAAGAAAAACTCCAAAACATTTATAAGGGTGGCATGGTGGTCAATTGTTAGGATGTGGGGCACCTGATCCATAGGTCCTGGATTTGAATCCGGAGGCGATCATCTTGTATACTTTACACCGTTTCTCCTCTCCTGACTTGGGTACCGGCATATTTTGTGGGGAAGTACACCTATGACAGACTAGCGTGATGTCTAGGACAAGAAAAAAATCATCTGTTCTGCTGCATGCTTTCGAAATAAGCTCCGGCTCTATGGGCCTCACTGGCCGTGAAGGAACTTAAAATTTTACTATTACATGTATTGTAAACTTCAAATTGACTCATGTGAAAACATTCAAGGATATATAATATAATACATTGCTTTCTGACAAAGTCTGCCTTAAGTGATTTTTAAAAAATGAAATGCATGATATTCACGATCTAGTGGTGACGCTGTTGCTGTATGGCGAGAGTGTTGGACTGCCAATCTAAAGATTTGCTCTAAAATTTGGATGCTGACCGTGTTTGTCCTTGGGAAAGACACTTTATACCATTTATTTTTCTTTCTCCATCCAGATGAAAATTGAAACCGGCATATTCTGCTGGGAGGTATTCTGTGACAGACTAGCATTCTGTCTAGGAGAAGATCTGAAAATCACCTGTTCTGCTTCACTCTACCTAAAGAGAGATAAAAGATCTGGTTCTATAGAGGCATCATAGGCCTTGAAGAAACTTTACCTACAACATTAGGTGAAAAAAGTTCCTTTGAAGCCTACACTTACATGGTCCATTGGGCTGGAGTTTTGCCTTGGGTTTGGTTGAATAACGCAAAGTGGAACGGATGATATTAGATAGCTTTTTATACAGGATACTGGTCTGTTGTAAAATGGGGGCTGAGAAGCAAACAAAACAAGTAAAAAAAGTAACAGAGAAGGGTAATGCTTCAAATAAGCACCCGATTATTTGAAGTATTTTATCCTTCACTGTTACTTCTTTGACTTGCTAGTTTGTTAAACGTTTACTTGCCTAACAAAATGCAGGTAATTCACTTTTGCATGAGGATGGGGGAAGGAAAAAATTGTGGTTGTGTTGTCTAAGGTACATGACGGGACTGAAGATAGGATTATTTAATGATGTTATGCTGAAATCATGATTGAATCACTGAATTTTGTTTTATTTTCAAAAATTAAACGTGACCACAATTTTTCGTTCTTTCTCTCTTTCAATCTTAGGGAAGCTGTACAAAAGTCGAGTGTGTTTCATCAAGCACATCTGGGAGCACACCGTGTACTGGGATGTTTTCCAGGGAGTGAAAAACCACGATCGTGTTCTTTCCATTCAGGCGGCCATCATTCTCTGCAACCTCCTGAAAAATGCCGGCAATACCAGTTGTGCTGACTCCATTACCAGTTTGCTGGTGGCCTCTCCTCATTCGTCTGATAAGAAGACAGAAGACAAAGAACAAGATATGACGCTGTCCTCTCAAGGACACACGTCGGCGCTGGAAAAGAGCAAAGCTCAAGTGAGCAGTTCCAGTATGAGGTGGACAGGTAGTGAAGAAGAAAAAGAAGATAATGAGAAAAACCTGTTGATGAATGGATCTCTCGTTTCGAAATCACCTTGTGGAGAGGTGACTTCTTCTCTGTCTTCTTGTTTTTCCTCTCCTCCTAAATCTCGTTTAACATTTTCGTCATTGAGAGCAGCTCTAAGATGTGACGTCAGTGTGAGACTCCATAATTCTCCTGATTTCTCTGAGGCAGAACTTTTGTCTGTGAAACATTCTCCCCATCACAGGCGTAAGGTCCATGTGGAGAGAGATGAGGGTGATTTGAAAGAAAACAATTTTGTTTCGCCCGTGAAGAGGAAGAGGGAGGATTAAATCAAACAGAAATGACTGTTTGTGTAACTGGAATATATTTTTATTTATATTTATACAATATGTATGATTCTGTATTTTATGTTTTTTTCCCTTAATTCTCTCTGCGCCAGTAGTCGCATAAGGCTTTCACGTCATTCTTCCAGTATGTTTTTTAATTGCAATTAATGAGGTTTTTTTAAAAAAGTATTTTTATTATGATTTGATCTTTGCCCTATTTTAATTAAAGAGACTTGGTTTGTAATTCCAATGATAAATTGAAAGTACAACGCTACAAATAGCAATATAATTTGTTCAGTTGGTTCTGTTGTTGAAAATGAGATTTTTATTTTTATTGATTTTATTCATGTTTTTGCTTCCTTTAGAATATAATTCGTTTTTAGAAGAAAGCATTTTGAGAATATCAAAGATGTCGATGTGTATTTCTAATGTCCTCAATGAGTGACACAGTAAATCAATGATGTCGGACACAAATGGGTAAATGCCAAATATTTGCTAAACTTTGAGTCTTGACTTTGTTGAAAAGGAGAGTCAAATGCATCGTACCGTTACATAGTGCAAAGATTCAACCAAATAGAAATTTATTATAAAATATCAACACGAAAAATAGGGCCAACTCCATTGGACCTTTTGTTTAGTGGCAGTATTTAGCCTTTTTTTCATTAAACCTGGTCAATGTCAGACATGCCAACTTTACGGGTTTGCTGTAAAAAATTAAGGGGGTCCATCAGAAATTAAGGTTTACAGGCAATCACGGCGAGAATGTAGTCAATGTGATGGTTTTAAATCTCATCACCATTGTGTTCTTCATTCTCTGGTGTTTATCCTTATATGCAGTGAAATTACTCTTTTGAGTCCTCATTTTACTGTGAGTTCAGCTCGTGATTACTCCAAGCCTCAAACGGGTTTGGCATACCTGTTATGTATTCTTATCATTAGAAAAGTTACGTAAAACCAGGTCTTGGCCAATTTGTACATGCATGTTTTGACCTGATTCTTCTATAAAAATAATTTATTAAGCATGGAAAGTGTTGTTTAACACTGGGGTTTTTTTTTTCATAATAATATATATACAAGACCAGGGTCCTAAAAATGAGTAAAAGCACACTGGTCCATGACCCTGTCCGAAACACTTTGTGACACAAAAACGTGTTAATGCACAAATTTGGAAAAAAAAAAAATCACCCCAGAAAAATTCTTCCAGTATGTTTTTTAATTGCAATTAATGAGGTTTTTTTAAAAAAATACTTTTATTATGATTTGATCTTTGCCCTATTTTAATTAAAGTGGCTTGCTTTGTAATTCCAATGATAAATTGAAAGTATAACGCTACAAATAGCAATATAATTTGTTCGGTTGGTTCTGTTGTTGAAAATGAGATTTTTATTTCTATTGATTTTATTCGTGTTTTTGCTTCCTTTAGAATATAAGTTTTTGAATTTAATTCGTTTTTAGAAGAAAGCATTTTGAGAATATCAAAGATGTCGATGTGTATTTCTAATGTCCTCAATGAGTGAAACAGTAAATCAATGATGTCAGACACAAGTGGGCAAATGCCAAACATTTGCTAAACTTTGAGTCTTGACTTTGTTGAAAGGGAGAGTCAAATGCATCGTACCTATACATAGTGCAAAGATTCAACCAAATAGAAATTTATTATAAAACATCAACACGAAAAATAGGGCCAACTCCATTGAACCTTTTGTTTAGTGGCAGTATTTAGCCTTTTTTCCCTTAAATGTGGTCAATGTCAGACGTGCCAACTTTATGGGTTTGCTGTAAAAAAAATAAGGGGATCCATCTGAAATTAAGGTTTATAGGCAATTACGACGAGAATGTAGTCAATGTTATGGTTTTAAATCTCATCGCCATTGTGTTCTTCATTCTCTGGCGTTTATCCTTATATGCAGTGAAATTACTCTTTTGAGTCCTCTTTACTGTGAGTTCAGCTCGTGATTACTCCAAGCCTCAAATGGGTTTGGCATGCCTGTTGTATTCTTATCATTAGAAAAGTTACGTTTATATAACCAGGTCTTGGCCAATTTGTACATGTATATGTTTTGACCTGATTCTTCTATAAAAATAATTTATTAAGCATGGAAAGTGTTGTTTGACACTGTTTTTTTTTTTTTTTTCATGATATATACAAGACCAGGGTTCTAAAAATGAGTAAAAGCACACTAGTCCATGACCCTGTCTGACACACTTTGCACAAATTTGGAAAAAAAAAATCCCCCCGGAAAAATTTCTCCAGGCCTCAACAACTTTGCTCTCAGTCTTCTGTTTGAAATTAGAGAAAAGTATAGATTTAATAATAAACATTTTTCACACTATGTGGTGTATTATTAAAAAAAAGTACAATGTCGGAAATATGTAACAGTAGTTGCTGAACTATGTACATGTATACAGTTTATAAACTTTAACAAGGAGTAGGGCTACAACATTTCATCTTGCTTGGTTTCCATTTTATATTTTTTATCGAGACTGTGACAGAATCTCATTGGTCATCACGGTTATGAATGAAAATCTTCCAGCAGCGATAATTCATAAATCCACGCTTTCCAGCATTTCGAACCTGAATATATAACTTGAAAACAAAAGGAAAGCGCCGTCCTGTATCAGCAAAGTTTGACCAGGATGTTACTGTGTAAATTATTGACCAAAAACTGTTTGTTCATACAATGATGATGCAGACACTATGTATAATTTATCATGTTTGAGACATTCTGAGCTAAATTTTATATGTATATATATGCCTGCAAATGATGTTATTGTTATGGCTATATTATTCATATCAATCTGTTGCTTTTAATGTATTCATCTTTAATTCTGAGTTATTTGACAAATTATGTTGTTGACTATGGCAACAAAAATGTAATATTTTTAGGGCATGAGCTTCTGACAAAGCCTTATGTGTGTCTTCTTATGGGAAATAATCATGTAAACAACAATATTGGATTTTGTTATGTCGTGTGTAACCTTTCTCCTCAAACCATCAAATATTAGTAGGCCTTAACATGCTTTTTTCCTTCTTTAAGTTTTCTTTTACAAATACATCACCTGTAAGGAATCATATGTGAAAGTAGTCATTTAGATACATAGTTGTGATGGTTCTTGTATTTAATTTGCAAACATTTATATTTCAAAAAATATAAGAAATAGACTGCCTTACTCAAGTTCTCAAGTCATCATTTTGTTAATTTTTAATGGGTTTTTTTTTGTACAGAAATGTAAGTCGTACGTTATTAGTAATAGTACATTGTAGTAAATTTCGTATCTTACTAAAATTAGATCGAAGATAGACAGATAATGTTAGTGATAAAGTAAGTGAGGTCTTTTTCTTCTCGTCAAAATGTCATTTATTGTAAATGCAGAGATAAAGTTTTTTTTTTTTTTTTTTGGTAGGCCTACCACGTTCTCACTGTCCCCAAACTTGCATGCAGCTATATCCTGATTCTGTGGGTACTCTGAATTGTTGCCACAGAATGAGATGATCATGGGTAAAATTTGGGAATTTTGAAATTTTGCCTGGACAGCGGCATTCTTAGTATGATTTTAAAGCATTAAAGGATCTTTAACATGTGTAATGTACACGTAGAATCTTCAATTTTATAGCTTATGTCTTCAAAAACTCAACATTCAGATTCCGCATTACCCTGTTGGATAAAGATCAACAAGTTTACAGGAAAAATCCAACTAGGCCTACATGTTCTACTAAAGGTTATTAAAGAATTCTTTTGCCAAGCAGCATTGGTGGATTACAAGTTCTTTTATTACTTTTTCTGAGGTTGGGCTTGATTTTACAGGCATAGGGAACTATATATATATAGCATGTCGATGAAGTATCAGCTTTTTGCAGTTTTTGATTAACTTCTGGATGTATGGGGTGAAGGAAACGCAGTGAAGAGGTTAAAAATACAAGTGCAGAATAGACCGCTGGATTTATCCAAGACGCGTTTGGTGTGAAATGGTGCTCTCACTGCAGAATGATGTTGTGCGGAAATGCACAAAATGAAACTGACGATATTAGGCCTTAAAAATTTAAAAAATGTGTAAAATTATTTTGCTTTATTTCCCAATTTTAAGTATGCCCACTACAGAAAACGCATGTCTGTGAACATCCATGATTTTTTTCAGAATTATTGGTTTACGCGTTGAAGAGAAACAAGCGTTGCATGTCGGAAAGTTACTCTTATTATTGTATGAGTTTGACTGTCAATACTATTTCCTGCATTTACTCCTTGTGTTCTGATACTTTCACTTCTTTGTTGTATAAACCTTTGTACAGATTAATTCACTTCTTATCACAACATTCATGCCACTGAATTTTTTCCATTTCTGCTACCTCTTCTTCCTCTTTCTTGTTACTTTTCACAAAGTATGATGCACATTATGTTTTACAGTTTTGTAAATATTCTGGATATACATGGTCACAAATATTGATCCATTCTGTAATAAAGAAATCACTGTTACCACTATCTGCATAAAATGATTTTGTGTGCTGACTATGTCTGGGTGAAAAGAAAACTATAAACTACCAATGCTTCACCATACTTGCTATTGATGGGAGGAGGCTTTTAAGTACATGTAGTTCAGTAGCATTTGACAAATTTTTTAACGAATCGCCAAGCTCATTGATTTTGCAGTGGAAACAATTAGGCATATTTGTCCTTATCATCATCATTGCCCATCGACTTTCTTGAGACACTGGCCATCAACTACAGTCCACTAGGAACCTGTGTGTGGGAATTTTCTCATGTGGTTTCTGTACACCATCCTTGTGGTAGTGGCGCGGTGGCCAGATGGTTAAAGCCTTGGACTCCTAATCCAAGGTCCAGAGTTCAAATCCGGGAGGTGACCATGTTTAGTCCTTGGGAAAGACACTTTACACGATTTTTCCTCTCCCCACCCAGGTGTGAATTGGGTACCGAAAGATTCTTCTGGGGAAGTAAGCCTACGACAGACTAACGTCCTGTCTGTAAGATGATGTAAAAATGATCTGTTCCGCTTCATGCTACCGAAACCGGGATAAGTTCTGGCTCTGTAGGCCTTAAAGAAACTTTCCTTTCCTTGTGGTGCCTGTATCAAGATCACCACAGCACCAAGTTTTTTTGCCTATCTTCTTTTTCCCTTTGGCGTGGTGGATGAATAGTCAGAGTGTTGGATTCCTATCCAAAGGTCCTGGGTTTGACTTTGGGTGACAGTGTTATGTAATTAGGAGAGATGCTTACACCTTTTTTTCTCTCCCTTTCATCTCTCCACCCAGGTCTGAATTTAGGGTACCATCTATGAGATGAACTAAAAACCATCTCTTCTGCTTCATGCCGCTGAAACCAGTACAAGTTCCAGCTCTATGGGACTTAGGGTCTTGAAGCAACTTTACTTTTCATTTCCCCTGGGGATTCCATCAGTGCTTTTGTGTTTCTGTTTATTGTTGGTTTTCTTAGTGCATGCCTATCTTTTAATGATTTGATCCTGTATGTGATGGAAAAAAGACATGCCAACTATACAGGTTCGCCGTAAGAAATTATGGGGAGCCACCAGAAATTACGGTTTACGGGCAATTACGGATAAATTACAGCGAGGACGCAAGATATATAATATATCTTTTAAATCTGATTGCCGTTGCGTTCTTCGTTTTCTGGTGTAACCCTTGTATGCGGTAAACTTACTCTAGTCCTCATTTTACTGCAAGTTCAGCTTGTGACTACTCCAAGCCTCAAATGGGGTTGGCATGTCTGTGGAAATATACTTTTGAATTACATTGTGCTTAGATGTTATATTGCAAGTGGGCAGAGAACAGGATGGGCTGTTAATGAGGCTCTGCCAGAATTTGTTTGTCCTCATGGTGATGAACGAAAATCTTCCAGGAATGATAATTCATTTTAATCACGTTTTTTCAGTTTCAAACATGAATAATATAGATCTAACTTGAAAAGGAAAGAACAGAGCTGTGTCAGCAAAATTTAACAAGGACATTACTGCGTCTAATCATTCCGAAAAGTTTTCATTCATAACGATGATGCAGACATATGATTTGTCATGTACAAAATATTCTGAGGTCAATTATTATGCCTACTAATGATGGATGCCTATGTATACAGTCCAATATGCATTCGTCAAACTCTGTGGGTCGAGAAAAATTGTTAAAGGAATCCCTGATTCGGGGAATACGTGAAACGCTACTTTGTCAAGGGAGACAACCAGTATGACTAAAAACCAGAAAATGGAGATAGAATTCTGCATGGAAATGGAATAGTAGGCAGTACATGTAAAACTTTATCGCATCTCAATCTCAATCGTGTCAACCCCAGGCCTAAGTCTAATTTCATCGGTGTCCATGCTTTCTTTGCTTTCGGAAGTTTGCGATTGACCATTGAATTTTTGTTAGTCCAAATTACGAAGCATAATATAATTGGATGGAATGGAATGACAGGCACATATAGGCCTAGGCTAGTGGGTGGTGATTTGAGATTTCTTTCTACACCTTGGCCAGATGGGTAAAAATTGGGGAGGGAAAAGGGGGGGGGGGGGGGTATTTCAGTGCTTCCAGTTGTCCACAAATTTGTGGAAATCCGCAAAAATTGTATTGGAAGTTAGGCTTAACTAGCCAGAAAAT